>JAALXH010000146.1:0-104209 GCA_012977735.1 Fusarium tanahbumbuense
GCTAATATCAATTAGTACAGCTCCCGTAATCCATCAAAGACTCGATTCATAATTTAAGCAGCTAGAGATGTTATCTATATATATCAAATTTCCAGCGATATCAAGCACATACGACCACAGCTCGCAGAAAATACGGGATCCCGTCCGCTCTCCCATAGTCAAGCTGCGAAGCGCTGGATTAGTAGTTGGGTCGGTGACGACCAGCGAATCCCCGGTGTTGTATGTTTTTTGCATTTTTGACCAAAGAGGTCCTACATTTTTGGCAGTCATTCAATTATCGTAAATGCATGGCGAAATAGCAAGGGCTTCATTTGTGTTGTCGCAGTAGACGTGGCTATCACAATGTTCGTGGTTGATTGGTCTGCGTAGAGCCATTTGCGGAAAGAGGACTCGATGGCAAGACAGACGCGAGCACCACGACAAGGGGATTGCGTGAGAGTGTGGGCATAGAACAGCTACAGGCAAGTTTACGGCTCATTCATGAGCAGGAGGGCAAAGGGATGTCTTTCTTCGCGCTGGCTGTTGAGTACGATGGAGAAAGGTGGGACGATTACCAGCGAGCGACGCGATGGACAATTGTTCTTCTTAGCAACTTCAATCCGCCATGGATCATAGACAGGTACAGACCCATCGCAGACCAATGAAAGTCTTTATTCGAACCGCTTCTTCTTTTGATGGGCCTGGATGTATTGGGGACATCAACAGTCACGGTCGCGGCTTCACGGGAGGAACGGTGTATGGGGTATGCATCGCAGGAGGCAACAGCGTCGCGTATCGAGCCGCAGTATTAGTGTCAACCGTAACGTCTCGAGGGCTTCGCGGTTCTTCGTGGGAGCGTTGTTTGACGGAGTCCGCTACGAACAACTTCAAGTAGGCAATTGATGGGACAGACGACAACATGCCCGCAAGATCGAGGCGCGTTCCCGACAGCATGGTTCTAGACAATGCTGATGATCTCGGCGCTAGGGTCGTTGAATGGCATGCCTCTGCTTTCCAACGACACCAAGTTGTGGACATATGCGACCGAGAGGTAGAGCTGGGTCGTCTCGAGGGTTTGCTTCGATCGGACGCAGCACACGTTACCAATGAGGCACGATCACGCTTCGTGGTATCCAGCGGTCGCAAGTATATATCATTTTCGTAAAGTGATCGGTCGTGGTGAGGAAGGAGGCAGTCAGGCGCGCACAGCGGAGGATAGAGGATGGTGTTCGCGGGTTCAGTCTAAGATCGTGCTCGTTTTGGGAGCTTTCAAAGAGGACGCGCACGTCGGCGGCATCAACTACGATCGAATGGTAGATTCCCTGTAGTAAACCAGATGAGTCGCCGTCACCTTGAATGATTGCGACAACTCGTGAGGCCGTTCGCGATCGATCGCGTTTGAAGGGTAATTGTGTCTCTTTGCTAGATCGATTATACGGCAGAGCCAATGACGCTGTGGAAGATTATCGGCAAAACTATCCCCACCCACTTTCTGTGCTCTGTCATCGGAAAGGATTTATTGTCATGCGCTACAGAGCTCTTGCAGATTCAGAGGCAAGAAACTCGAATTGATAACGACCAGAATTGATGGTCATTTTCACTGCGCTTAGCATTCTAAGCATAGGTTCTCATAGTTCTAATCAAACTAGAAAAATATATGTCATCTCATATCGTGATTATCTACCAGAATCACCATTCTACTGTACATTCTTCTCATTAGTTGTTCTCTCGTCTCCTTCTCCAGGGTAGAGTGACCATCCTCAGATAACCTTATCTTTAGCTCGTGACCCACCATCATATCGCGCGTCACCGACATCGTCTTCTATTGGCCAGGAGCTTCTGCCCCGCTGAGTCACACAGATCGCACGCGTCTCTCGGACCAACAACGTCATCATTTTTTCAGCCAGAGATTCACATCACGATTCTCGATTTCGCCTGCAAAATGCTATTTTATCCCTTCCAACCCCTCGAATTTCACATTGTCGCATCGAAAAATCGAGTTAAACGTCGTTGTGATGGATTTCTCTTGTCATGTCAGCATAAGCAACGAGTCAGACCAGGATCTTCTTCTTGACGACTCTGGTCTCGAGAGTGGAAACTGGCCATTACGTCAGCCGCTGAATGTCATCGAGGCGGGTACACAGCAGACCATTTACCTCGCCCAGCCCAGTATGTCGATCTGCCATTCCCCAGATTTTAACTTATCGCTAATACGTTTCAGGTTGGGGAGGTTCCAAAGCTTGGGTTACGTATATTGCTAGATATGGTCAAGGATGGAGGGACTTTACCCTCGAGTTTGAGTGCCCTGCTTTACCGTTCTCGAAGAACCATGTCAAGGTGAAGGATTGTTCAAAGGTCTTTCAGATTGATGTGACGCATGTCCAGGAACGGGGGAGTCCATTAACTGGTAAGTTTGAGATTAAATCCCAAAGACAATAGCTAACGCGATCAGCAAATGTGACTATTCGCATGGACCCGAATGCCTACACGACGACAAACGATGATCAAGTCCGCGCAAACTACGACATTGGCGTCGGAGTATCCTTCCCTACAAAAATGGATATCAAATTCCCCGTCCACGAAAGCATCGTTGTCGCAGCCTTCATCAATTCCGACATGATCTTCCCCCGAGGCACAGTCTACAACAACATTAATGACAAGCAATGGGAGTTCTTCCGGGGCGTAGTCTGGAACGATGACCCTTCATGTCTACTATTCGAAGATATTACAACGGATAACAGGATGTTCAGCTTGGGCATCGAGTGGTTGAACGCTTTCAAGTTTGGTGAGGAGAAGTGCATGACCAAGAGGTCGCATATGGGAAATTTGCAATTCTTCCACGGTATGGGATCAGTGCTGGGTGAGAAGCCGGAGACGACGAGGAAGAATATTCTTACGTGGATCAAGGTTATGTATAAGCTCGCATGCGGTAATCAGGACATTTCGGAGACGGATAAGCTGAGCGACGTTCTCCCTGGATACTTTGGCAAGGAAACCGTCCCTTCGAAAACCGATACCCTCCGCGATCTTCTCCTCGCCACGACACCAAAGTACAAAGATGCCGACATCCAAAAACGAGCCTTTGGCGTTTGTCTACACATGATCTCCGACTCATATGCCCTAGGCCATACCCAACGCCGTCTCAAGAATCCCTCCGATATGATCGAGCGCGATACAGCTGGCTACATTCGTTTCCAACCTGATACATACGGCGACTGGGGTTCTATTGTTTGCTTTCACACGTACAACAACCAGGATGGCGATCGACATGGACATTACGACGACAAGGATGGTGAAGTTGACCCCACACCGAGGGACGTCACGACGTTTAACGAAACGATCGGCGCGAGAAACGCTATTGACGCGTGTACGAACATGATTAATATGTTCATCAAGAAGACCGAGTGGGATGACGGAGTAAAGCAGTTCTTGGAAGACGAGATTTTCGTATTGGATCGGTGTGCGAGACCGTCTGATTGCTTTACTGATGAGTCCGTTGTCTCGGATGTCTACACGTACGAGGAGGATGTTGAGGAGAAGCCGGAGGAGTTCGACTATGAGGCTGGACTGCAGCGAAAGCTTGCTTCTCTGGAGGCGGGCACTAGCGCATCTACCAAGTGTGCTTTGAGGAGAAGATCTAAGGTTGTGTCGGGGTTGGCGATGATGTGTCTTTTAATGAGTGCTTTGATGTTCACGTTTGTTACGATGAGGGTTCATGGGTATATGTGCTGAGGTAATGAGATTGAATAAGGATTCGAGGGGATAATTGAGAATTGGATTGGCGTTTGTTTGCCTTTGTATTTACGGTTGGCTAGCGTTGTACTTACTATACCACTCTTCAAATTGTGATCAATTGCACTGTTGCCTCCATGCACCTTGTGAATTTCGGACGAGGGTCAACGCGCTTGTCAATGACCAATAACTGTGGTCGTTTGGGAGCGCCAAAGAATTAGGAATTAACCTATAATAAACTATTCGAGCAAAAAGAAGCAAGAAGAGATAAATGGCAAGCAACATAAAGAAGACGATGTCATTTTTGTAGCAAAAGGCAAAAGAGAGGGCTCAACCGGGGATTGAACCCGGGACCTCCTGCAAGCTGAGCGAACCCAAAGCAGGAATCATACCGCTAGACCATTGAGCCGATATCCGATGTGGATACTACTAAGCACAAAAGACAAGTACATATAGACAAATGCAGAAAACCACAGCGCAATACATCCATGCCACAACAATGTCAACTGAAAAGACCTCTCTCTCACCTTAACAGGACAGTTCACGACGTTCATCTCGTCCCTTCTCGGCCCGACGATAACAGATTAAGTTTCGATTGCCTGCCGACCAGTCTTTATCACATCACCAGACTTGCTTTTCCCCTCCACGTGGAAAGTCTATTCAACACCAGATCTTCCGGTTCGGGCCATAAAATTGCCCCCCGACATACGAAAAGCCAAAAATGGACACCTCTATCCCACTTGCGAATAAAACCCTAGAGTGATATCGGTCCGCCGATCGGGCTCGTATGTCGATATCACTCAGACTTAAACTTTCGCTTCAATGTCGCGGATAAGGAGGCAAGATACAACGGACATCCTTGTTAAGGTAGTATCGGTTGCTTCCGCGGGGGGACCCATTTGTCTAACGAGCCTGTTACTGCAAAGGGACACGGTGCTGTTAGCAACGCAAAGAAGACATGTATTGGGAATAGTTGTGCTTTAAACCCGTGGGGTCAAACACCACGTGTGAGGCACTTAATGCAAGGCACATTTGTCATTAGATTGAAAGCAAGGCACGAATCTGCAGGTGACTTCTCGTAAGGCCTAACAGATAACGGTTTTAACCATAATCGGTAGGGAGACCTCTCCACGTGTGTCTGCAGGGGTCTTAGTCAGGATGAAACCGGCAGTTCATTAACTGACGCGAGTACGAGTCATAAATCTGCCCAACCGAAGGCGGCAGTGCTGTTTTGTGTTGTGCAGATATTGCCATTGAATCTGATCAATCGGTTTGATATACGTTTGATCGCTCTGTGACCTGAGCCACAAACGAACTCTGAAGATCCAATCGCTGTGCCCCTTCTAAGCCATCATCACTATCAAAGTAGGGGTCTTCGTACGGATATAATGCTTCAGCCAAGGGTGTTCTTCGGATCAAGGCACACTATACGTGCCAAGACTGGTCTGGACCTCAAGGTTTCGCTTAGCGGAAAGCCCGTTCGTGAAGCTATCCAAAGTTTACAAGGGTATTAAATTCCGTCGGTGTCTTTTACAGCGGAATCTTCAACATGTGTTCATCAGAGCAGTAAAGATTCGTCATTTTCGTGATCAGTCGTTTGCCCAGTGAAACGTATCTAGAGTTCGAGACCCCTGAAAAACCGTTATTAAGCGAATAATATTCAGACGCCTGCGATGGTTACACTGGTTTTCTGCATGAAGTTCCGGCGATCCGGACTTAACACGGCAGGTACTTAAGAACAGCAGTCTTGGCGTAGGTAATTGAATTCAATTGAGAGCGCATACAACTAACTACCTCGGCAACTCCTGGCTATCATGTCCGAAGTTGTATATCTAAGTTTCAGAAAGCAAGGTATATGACATTTTCTCAGAATAGATTTACGGTGACACCGAGTGGGAGTAATTCCCGATCAACTACTCCAACCGAGCCTCAAAAAAGTAAATTATGACTATAATTGACGGCATAAGTTGCTAGATAAGTCAGCTTTTAGTGTTGATTCCTCCGATCCCTTCCTATTCTCAACAACTACCGCAGAACCCCAGACCCATAATCGGCTGAAGTAATCCTCCCAGAGAGAATCAGGGCAAACGCGGAAAGTGAACCGGGATAAGGGACCCTGGATAGTTCACCAAGACCCCGCCTGTTTCGAGTGTGTTACTGCCCAAGTGATATACCCGCAATAAACTGGAGAACTTGGCGTCCGAAAACGAACAGCCGCAGCTGCACAGATGATCTTAAGTGAATACCCAGAAGGATAACAGTTCGTAATGATCCCAATACAAAGTCCACCCATGCCTTCCTTCGCTTGGACCAACAACGTTTCCTCCCAAGTCCACAATGAATATCGACCCTTTTGTGTTTGCAGCCTTTGGGCCGCCGCCCAGAGACATAGATTTGTCTGCTAACAGTGAGGCTCAAAATGCGGGTGTTGTTCTCACGTTGTTGTGCATCTCGGCTCTATTCTTGGCGGGCAGGGTAGCTATGAGGACAATGCAGGTTTATGGGTTAAGTGTGGATGATTATGCTATTCTTGTGTCGTTTTTGTTTGTGACGCTTACAGCTGCTATGGTTGTTGTTGGTAAGTCCTCTGACCAGGGAGGTTGGTGTAAAGCTGACGTCGATAGGTGGATATTCTGGTGTTGGAAAACATGTCTGGGCTCTGACGATTAATCAGCTCGAACAAGTGATAAAGGTTTGTTGGACCTGTTGATTGAAGATGGTTGATGCTAATCGTGATAGCTCACATATGTCTACAGCTTCATGTTCGTTGGAGCCGTGTTCACAACCAAAGTTTCGATCCTCCTTTTCTACCGACGAATCTTTAGCCGCGGAGGACTTCACTTTCAAGTCGCATTCTGGTTCGGCGCTATCCTTGTGGGGGCATACCCCATCATCTTTGTGTTCACGATGGGCTTTTGTTGCACGCCTGTGTCACACTACTGGACGCAAGTCAAGGGTACTGAGGGAAAGTGCATTGACGTCGGTCACTTCTTTGTGATCCTTGCTATCATCAATCTTATTACCAATTTGATTGTGCTGGTGATTCCAGTACCAGAAGTCCTCAAGTTGCAGATGAGTAGAGGGAAGAAGGCAGCTGTTTTTGGTATCTTGGCACTTGGAGGATTGTGAGTGACCACAAAAGCTTCAACAAGATTGACGACTAACCGTTTCCCAGAGTCTGCATCGCCAGCGCTGTCCGAATCCACTACCTAAACGTCTTCGCCAACGCAGTCGATACAACATGGCACATGGGCCCAGTAGCCATCTGGTCCTCCGTCGAACCCTCGATGGGCATCGTATCAGCCTGTCTCCCGAGCTTCAAATCGCTACTACGGCATCTCCGAGGGAAGAGTGCGGCCCGAGCATCCACTCAGGCTACAAATAGCGGCGGTGGAAAAGGAAACAACAAGCCAAGATTCGATGATGAAATCGCTTTGAGGAGTCAGATTGTTGGGGGCGAGGGGAGCTTACGGAGTGGACAGTCGCAGGGAAGTGAGATGGATAGACACATTTTTGTCAAGACGAGCGTTGAGCAGACTTTTCATGAGCTTCCTTAGATGGGGTAGATTAGATGAGATATTATGATACCACTAGTTTTGATTTGAAGAGGGGTAGTTGTTAATGAGATAATGTCAATTGTCATCAGAGCTTTCATATCTTGCTTGCCCAATGTTGACGCTGGATCGTGTTTGAACCCACAAACCCTCGGACCAAGGGATCTCCCCGTTGCTCACCCGCAGTACCCACATGGACTGGCGTCTTAATAAACCCATGTCGTGATTGACCATTAGAGACAGCATCAAGGACACCGATCGAAGTCGAAAGAGGAATACAGCGCTCGCTTGCAAGATGACAAGAAAATCAGATCTAATAACAAAGCTTGCTACGTAAATACAAATCTCTGACCGCTGCTGCTTAACAACACCTTATGCTGCAGCCGGCTTCCGCCCCGTGATGAAGCGATAGCTAGTGATCAACCTCAAATCTCGAAGTCGAAATTCTCTCTTCACACCTTCCATCAACACCATCACCTGATCCTGCGAATAATTCCACACTCGCGTAAAAAGAGCAGGTGTATGTGACTCTACAGACATTTGCATGTGTGTGAGCTCGAATTTTCCTAGTTCTTTCAGCTTCTCGTCCTTTGCCCAAGGTCCGATCGGTATCTATCGTTGTTAGTAAGATGGTCAGGTCAGGTCGAAGGGATGACATACTCGATGGACTCGCTCTTGAACATCTTCAAACCCAGCATCAATCATCCACTGCTTATGATACTTCGCAATATTAATCTGCTTTCCAAACATCTTACTCGCGTCATCTAATTTGTTCACCCACTCCATCGTCCAAGGCGCCCGATCACAACTATCGTCATCGCTGAATATCCAAGCATCGTACTCCTGCATCTCAACATACCCACCAGGCTTCAGATTCTCGAGAACTCTGCTGTAAAAAAGGGGCCAGTCTGCCGATGTGCCGCATAATGCTCGACCATGGATGTAGTCGAACTTTTCATGATCGCGATACGTCCACTCATCTTCATAGTCGTCAACGTGAAACATGCAATTGCCTGGCACCCAGTCAGGTTGGATGGGGGAAAGATCGACGCCGGATACGGTTGCATTTGGGTATTCATCAGCCATTTCGATAGCCCAAATTCCAGTGCCGCAGCCTAGGTCCAGAATGCGGTAGTCATTTTGCTGATCTGATGGCGGTAAAGGTGCTGCGTGGAGTGCTCCGCCTAGAAGTAATCGCCAGATGTGATGCTGAAGATCTAAACGCTGTTGTTCCTGGTCATCATTGGGAAGAACATATTGTCCTTCTCTGTAGGCGTGGTAGCGACGACCATTTTCGTACTGGTAGTCAAAGATGGATGAGGTTACGGATGCGGTGTAGGATGAATCTCTGTCGGACCCATACGTGGAGTCTGCGTCATCACCAGGCAGTTCCTCCTCCTAATTGTACTTAATAAGAATATGACGAATCACTTAGAGAGTTTAAAAAGGGCTTACATCGATTTGTAGCGGCGCATGCTCCTCTTCCTGCCGATCTAGGTTCTGGGTGTCGACAGGGCTCTTTGGCGATTGGCTCATTTCGAGGTTCCGAGGAGAAGTCTGACCCGACAGATTGGTAACGGGTGGAGGAGATGACGATTCCCGGTCAAGGCCCATGTTTGGCGAATCCCTCACTAAAAAGATAGGTAGTAGACCGGTGTTTCTGATGGTACGGTGAGAGGAGAAAAAAGAGGGAGAAAGACAAGATGACTCTTGCCACGTGGAAAAAGAATAGAAATGACCCGGAATGGCCGCGCGTGTTCTTGATTCGATAGAACGCGAGGCAAGGACCAAAGCGGAAAAGCCGCCGCCTCTCCTCTCAAGCCACAAGAACTAAACTAGCCAGTCATTCGATTTCCACTGTTTTAGATCCATTTACGTATCAGATTCTTGGCCTGTGGCCTGTCTAGCTAGGCCTGTGCAGGTTCCAGAAGAGGGTCTACTACTCTACGCGAGACAATTTATCCGCTTTGACTTCCCCTCTTTTTTTTCCACTGAAGATTGAACATATTGTGAAGAGTCAAATATACTGTATGCAAAAATGGTCAACGACAAACTCATCTGTGTCATTGGTGCGACTGGTAACCAAGGCGGCTCCGTCGCCCGCCGTTTCCTCTTCGCAGGTTACAAAGTCCGAGGTCTATGCCGCGATACCTCCTCCGCCTCTGCCCAAAAACTCACCGCAGGTGGTGCCGAAGTCGTGTCTGTCGACCTGAACGATGTTGAAACCCTCAAGGAAGCATTCAAAGGCGCCAATGTCATTTTCAGCGTGACAAACTACTGGGAGCCCTTCTTCCGACCCGATTGCCGACTCCAGGCCGCTGAAAAGGGTATCTCGTGTCGTGAGTTTGCTTACAACGTCGAGGTTCAGCAGGGAAAGAATATTGTTGATGCTGCTGCTACTGTAGCTGGGGGACTTGACGAGAATGGCTTTTTGGTCTCGACTTTGAGTCAGGCTGAGAAGTGCAGTGGTGGAAAGTTTAAGGATTTATATCACTTTGATGGAAAGGCGGATGTCTTCCCTCCTTATATCGAGGAGAAGTATCCTGAGCTTGCGGCCAAGGTGTCGTGTATTCATACTGGATTCTTTTATACCAGCTTCAATATTCTTCCCGACTCTTATATGAAGAAGGTGAGTTTAGCAACCAACGATGGTTGCGAGATTGGCTAACGAGGTGAAGCAATCTGACGGAAGCTTTGAAATGGCCTTCCCCACCACCCCCGAAGCTATGGTTCCCCATTTAGATCCCGTCGGCGACCTGGGCAACTTCGTTTACGCCGTATCTCAGATGCCACCAGGAAAGGCGTACATGGCCGCCGGTACTTTCTGCACTTGGCCTGAGTGGATTGAGACCTGGGGTCGTGTTAACAATGTCTCGGTCAAGTATCGACAGTGTACTGTTGACGAGATGATTGAAGCTACACCTGATAGGGATGCTGGTATTGAGACGTCGTTGATGTTCGATTATACTTCTGATCCTGGATATGGCGGTGGTATGGATCTGTTGACTGCTAAGGATATCAAAAAGGTATGTAAACGTCACTGTCGAGGTTTTGACATTCTTACTGACACTATGATAGGCTGGTATTGAGTGCCCCATGACTACTTGGGAGGAATGGGCCAAGAAGTACGACTGGTCTCATATTCTCAATCAATAGAAGCCAGATTAAGTTCTGTGCTGGTTTCATCATAGAAGCGTAAGCGCAGCATGTTTATAGATCATATAAACAATAATCTTATAGAAAGAGTTACTTATAAGAGAGAACCGTGAAAGCTGATAGGCCAATGCATGTTGCACCACCAACACAACACGAACCAACAGTCATACCCTGGCTCTAGTCCAGTGCAACCAACAGCTAATTCTCCAACTGCCACCTCGCGACACCCTTAGCATGCAGCTCAACCGTATCAAAAAGTGGCCCATCAACATCTCCCGGCTTCAAGATCATCTGCAACTCTGTACATCCCAGAATAACACCTTCAGCACCTTGTTCAAAAAGCTCCTTCACAGCATCCATGTAAAACTGTTTCGACTCTCCCGTCACAATATCGACCGACAGTTCCTTGAAGATGATATCATTCATGCGAACTCTCGTCTCTTCCTTTTCCGGAACGAGGACTTCAACCCCATATTTCTTCTCAAGTCTGCCCTTCAAAAAGTCCTGCTCCATAGCAAACTTCGTTCCCAAAAGAGCAATTTTCTTCAACCCCGCTTTCACGATCGCTTCGCCCGTGAAATCAATGATGTGTAGCAAGGGAAGACCTGTCGCGGCCTCGATATCCTCTGCCCAGCGATGATTCGTGTTGACGCAGAGAACGATGGCTTCTGCACCGATGGACTTGAGGTTCTTTGCCGCGGTGCAGAGTTGGTTGCTCACTTCGGCGTAGTCACCTGCTTGGAAGGTAGCGACCAAGTCGGCGTAGTCGAAGGAATGGAGGACGAGTTTGGAGGAGTGACCACCGCCAAGAGTCTTCTGGACATGGTCGTTTATGAGTTTGTAGTAGATGAGGGTTGCGTGGTAGGTTGTTCCACCTAGGAGGCCGAGAACGCGCATTTTGGTGATTGATTGGAGGTGGTTTGGTGGTGAGAATAAGTAGTGTTTGAATACTGATGAGTGAAGTGAATGGATAGTGATTGAGATAAGGTTTTAGAGCTGGCCAACGGTGATATTTTATACCTTTCTCAAAGGTGAATTCGCTCGTGATGGTTTGGTCCTTGTTAGTACAGTACCTGAAGGGCGTCGATGTCGAAGATAATGGATCTCGCCAGCTATTCTTAGTGCTATCGCGTCATATCAATTGGTCGGTCGAGCCCTGTCGTAAGCGCTATCTGCGGTGGCTCTTTTCGCTAAGATCCACCACCATGTACCTTCTTAGCATTTGACATCTAGAACACATGTTGACCAGGATAAACCTAGGTATGCTGGCCCAGAAAGCCAAAAATAGCAGGTCGAGTCTGGCAGGATTCAAATGATATGAGAAGGATTGGATATTGGTAAGTCCGAGTTGTCAACTTCAGAGATAAGGGCTCGGTAAGGTCGTCATAATATTGGCTGCGTGTCAGAGACACCCTAGAATACCCTCGTTGACCAGAGTGACTAGCGGAGTTAGCTTCAGCAACCACGTCCCTTACAAAACATGATAGACATTAAAGTTCGAGAGGGTAACTTCTGTTTTATTCAGAAGTGGAACGACTCGGAGGTGTTTCCACGGCACGTTCGGACCCCCGCGGTGATCTCACATAATCACCGCGGAGATGATGGATGTCTCCGCTGTGTTGGATCAGTATATAACGTCGCTTTTCTGCTGCTCCAAAATGCTACTCATTTCCACAGACAAGACTTATCCAAGTATCGAACTATCATTTCTATATTAAAAATCCCCTCAACATCTACAAAAATGACCCCTTCTACCAACTGGACTTCTTCCTGCGAAACCCTCGAGAGAGGGCTAGAGAGCGTCCTCGTCGGCGACCCAACCACTACAAGATCCGACCTCGAGAAGTACTTCACGCCCAATTACACATCCCTCGTCGATGGCAAGTCTGTCAACTTTGAGGAGTTTGTCCAGCATATGGAACATCTCCGCAAAATCACTACCGCCATTAGTGTAAAGTCTACACATTACCTTCGTGACGGAAATCAACTGGCAGAGAGACACATTGCCACGGTTGACTTTGCGAATAAGCCGACAGCCAAATTTGAAGTCTTTCTGATCGCGAAAGTAAATGAGGATGGAAGGATTGAGGATTTGGTGGAGACTTTGAGGCAGTTCGAGGGGTTGGAGGAAGATAAGGATCTGGGAAGTGCGAGGGCTTGAGGATGATCGTAACAAGTGTAGCTGCATCCATTTCATGCGGCTGAGAGTCAAAGTGTCAATTCTAAGTGTTTTAAGTCTCCAAGGGTATAATGCTATCTAAGCCACGCATCTAAACAAAGGAAAGGGAAGAATCAAGTATCCTTGACAGCCTCAATTAACCTCCACTCCCAGACAGTCTGTAACCGCATACATTCCGCCAAGATATCAGGCTCATCCCACCACCACCGGTCCGCAATAATATACTCTCTCCAAACTTCCATCCACAGCATTCTCCCCACGGTATTACGTAGGTCCTGCCTCAAGCCTTCCTCCGACTCGTGGCCATCTCGGACGAACTGTAGCTGGCTGTTGTCTAATGGAATGGAAAAGAATTGAGTGGTTTCAACAAAATCCGAATCAACCCGTAGAGAAGCGTTCTTGAGCCAGACTGGCAGAAGCTTGCTAGGATTCGTGCATCGGAAGCTTGATTCAAGATTGAAGAGCAGATGGTCCTCGATCCATGTTCGTAGTAACGGGCCAAGAGTATTTGTCATTGGCAATGGATCGATGATAGTGAGATGAAGTGAGCCACCTGGCTCGAGACAACGGTGGATGTTTCGTAGTAAAGCGGGGATATCTTGTGATGGCATAGCTAGAGGAAGTCGTAGAGAGTGGACGGCTTCAATGCTTGATGGCGCGACTGGAAATGCTGAAGGTGATCGCACTGGTGAGAGAACCGGGCGAATATTTGGAAATATCTCAGGCGATAAAGGCGCTGCTGAGAGATGGTAAACTTGTTTGTTGTGGTTGACCGCGGCTAGATACGAAGTCACAGCTGAGACATGTCAGTTGCTGCTCATCATAGAGATTTGCCTCAGCTTACCTGGCGTTTCATAAAGGGCAAGAACCTTCTTCGGCGGATCCGAAGGTTCACAGCTCATATCCTCCTCACTGAGATCTGGATAAATCGGTCCATCTAAATTATACATTGCCGACAACATCCACTGCATCTTCTCGACCTCCAAATCGCGACTCGAACTCGGAGGCCCAGCAACATCTTGCGCTTCAGTCAACCGCAATAGCCTGACCAAATTGCTCTCCCTCGCTAGATACTTCACATCGAGTTGCATCGGCGTGAGCTCTTTCGGAATTTCTGGTTCTGGCGATGGAGTTGGTCGTGAGGGGAATGATGGTTCGGTGGGCGTGCAGCCCCATTCGTTGGGTGGTTTCCATGCATCGGCACTGGGTTCGGCACGGAGTGGTGTGCTGGACGATGCCATACGACGGATTGCTTTTGGTTTGGGGATGTAGGAGCGGCTACTTTGGGGACGGGGAGGTAGAGGCTCGTTCTGGGATGATCTGTCTATGTTAGCGCAAACACAATGATCAAAGATGATGATTACTGACTGGTTGCTTGTCGATCGCCCTCGGAGTTTGGACTTGATGGTCGAAGGCTCGACGATGGGGGCCGTGATGGTGACGCCGCAGTTGACGAGATACGGCGCATCTGAGTCTATTCGCGGTGTCGTGGTTGCTTCGGTACTTCTCTTGACGAAAGAGTCTGAACTGAGGGTTTGGAGCAAAGGCCAAGGCCGTAGTATAACGCTCTCAAGGGTTTCGGTATCCCATGGGGTAGAAGACGTCGTCAGTGTCGGCGAGGGTGGATCATCGGGTGGGCTATCGCGGACGTAGAGATCTACCGTCATTAGCATTGGCTACGCATGTCTCGCGATGTACATACCTGTGGATGGTCGGGTGGTATCGATCAATTGACCATTCCTTCTATTTCTCAAGTCCACAATTTTAGGAACATGAACAGTTGTCTGCTCACTACTTATCGAGAATGTCGAAATTGAGTCCGATTCATCATTGTAGCTTGTCGCAGAGGTCTTTGCTGAAGAGGAGACAGAGACAGTAGGCGATATTATTTCAACATTCCTCCTCTTACAGAAAGGCGGCACTTCACTCGATGAAGAAGACCCACGACTGAACAATGATCTCGCTTTCGGTGTCGCATTGCCTTTTGGTATAGCTGTCGCTTTATTCTCGCGATGTTCCTTCCTCGACTCCTTGGGAGCCGCCCAACTGACTTCCCACATATTAAGTCGATACCGATCAAGATCCGATATTCTGAGAGCGAGATTCGACGCGGGATTTCGAAGGATGGAGTAAATACGTCCTCCTCTTGACGAAGGCGCTGCCTCGGGCTGTGTTAACGGTGTCATCCTGCATGCATGCAACGTACGATGGTGACAAAAGAAACAGATAATCAGGGGGGGAAGAGGGATGGGGGCTTGCATACATAGACTACAGTACCTACATAAAAATAATTGGTCTTTTCTCGGTTTGGTATGGTTGACTTGGCTTACCACATGGCGACAGTCTGGCGAATGCAGGGCTGAACTTTATGGTCTTTGGACATTCGAGGCCTACAAGAATGGGAAAAGCGTGGCTTAAAAGATGGGGAGACCGAAATCCCCGGGACTTGGTAATGTCAGATGTGATTACTCCTCGAAACGCTATCTCATTTACCACATGTACGACGAATTACGTATCGTTGTCCCTTGCAGCCGAGATAGCAACAAAGACCGCTGAGAGGTCTGGATGCGGCCGTGGCTTGCGGCTATGGAACGCCTTTTCTGACTGGCTGGGATTGTTAGCTGCGTGGTCCTTTTTTATTGTTTGCTTGCATGCCTGCGTTTCGTAATTCTTGCGAGGTTATTGTTATATGTATGATTGCATTTTTATTTTGCAGTTTTGACTTGGATCTACATGATTGCTGCATCTCAAACACAGCTTTGGACATTTCTGGGCATGCGCCCTTGGGGTCGGCCCGGACAATAAGAGGGAGGGGAGGCGGAAATAAACAAGGATGGAAGCCAACAGATCAAATACCTCAGATCATCGCCAGTACCTGGTCGTGGCTTGTGATTCTAGACCATTTGCGGGGCCCCATTGCACCCAACAATACAACACCATTCTCAGTAGAGTTAGTTAGTTACAGCCCTGACAGGTCTAAATGAACTTTATCGCATTGCACCGAATTCCTGGGACGAGCAGAATTTGGTCACAATCTCAAATGGTTAATCTCTCAATGCACAGCCTTCCGAGATACTGGCTTTTGACAGTCTCACAGGTGGCAGGTATCGCCGAGAAAAACGTGTTGGGGGCTTAGCAAACACACCAGGGATTTGTGCGACCATCAGACCATGTTTATTTCCCGACCTGCAGCAAACTGTTTCACAAGCGAGTTATTCGGGAACTGGTTCACGACCCAACCGACCGTACAGGTAATCTTATCGTGTTTTGAACGTTGAACGATCTAGATCCACGTGGAAAAAGCAAATAAACACACATCAGACGATTAACTTTACAACAAGTAGGCTATTGACTGTACCTTGCAGCTATTTCCATCTATTGGACGCCTCCAGTGAGAAGAGGCCGCACCTATTGAGGAGAAACTGTACTTCAGCTAGCCTCTTCTCGTTCGTGTCACCTCCGGGGAACGGATATTCATACTTTTCCGCGTCGGTGCTCCCGCTTCCGAACTTGGTGTAGCACAAGCCTTGATCCTCGTGTGATCTTTACGTGTTGATTGTTAATACCTTGCGTGGCTTGCGTATGAGCTGCAGTTTGTTATCTCAATGTCCAACGTTGAGTCCAACAATTTGCCTCCCAAGTTGGAACCGAATATTCTCCTCTTTCTTCTCTATATACAACCTCTTCTCAAAAAAAGATTTGTTATACCATCTCACATCCGTGATTCACTAACTCGGCTCAAACGCCTTCCTTGGACCTAGAAGCACAATGGAATCCCACAGCCGCACCACAAGGTTCAACCATCGCGTCGCGACGTCTTTCATTGGCCGATACTTCAGGCTAGAAGGCAGTAGTCACGTAAGACATTCCAGTCCTCAACACCCAACAATGCTCATTCTTTTAGGACAAGGAAATCACGGGGTCGACTTTTTTGAATGAGCTTCGTGCTGGGGCGACGACTTTTGCGGCTATGACGTATATCATTGCTGTTAATGTGAGTATACCTGAGTATGAGTGAGATTGACAATGCTGATGTTGGTGGTTTATGCTTCTATTCTTTCGCAGACGGGTGGACCGTGTTTCTGTGATGAAGTCAATAGAAATGATTGTGATAAAATTCCTAGTTATGCGATATGCAAGGAAGGTTCGTGCCGTCAACTCAGACTTGGAGGGAAGAAGCTGACCTGGAACAGAGGTTAGAAGTGATATGATCATGGCGACATCAGCTCTTGCTGCACTCTCAAGCTTCATGTTCGGCTTCGTCACCAATCTCCCCATAGCCCTCGCGTAAGCAATTCTCACCCAACATCCCGACATCTCTAACATTAAATAGTCCGGGCATGGGTCTCAACGCCTACTTCGCCTTCCAAGTAGTCGGCTACAACGGCTCAGGCAGCATCCCCTATGGCATCGCCCTAACAGCAGTATTCATCGAAGGTCTCGTCTTTATCTTCCTCGCACTAACGGGTATGCGACAATGGCTCGTCAAGCTCATACCGTCAACAATCAAAACAGCTACGGGCGCTGGTATTGGTTTGTTTTTGACAGAGATTGGACTTTCGTACAGGACGGGTATCGGGGCTATCACTGGCGGGTTTAATGCGACGCCCTTGGCTATTGCGGGTTGTCCTGTTGAGATGATTAACCCGGACTCCCAGATGTGTGATTCTGGAATTATGTCAAGTCCCAAGGTGAGTAACTTATTGGAAGTGCAAGATGAGACTGATCAAGGTAGATGTGGACCGCTATCTTTGCTGGTGGTATCCTGGTTGTTTATCTCATGGCCTTCCGGGTGAAGTATGCCTTCATTTTCGGCATAGCCTTGGTATCTATTCTATCATGGCCGTAAGTCCACATCGCGTCTCTCACAAGAATCTTGCCTCTAACATATAGCAGTCGTGGAACATCCATAACATACTTCCCCGACACCCCAGAAGGAAACTCCCGTTTCGCTCACTTCACAAACATAACATCCTTCCAACCTATGAAACACACCCTCAATGCCCTAGACTGGAACATTTCCGCCCATGGCACTCAGTTCGTTATCGCCCTTTTCACCTTCCTGTACGTTGACACTATCGACGCCACCGCAACACTCTACTCCATGGTCCGTTTCTGCGGTGTAATGGACGACGGAGATGGGGACTTCCCTCGTTCGACTCTGGCGTATTGTTGCGATGCCACATGTATCTCTATAAGTGCTCTTTTTGGATGTTCGCCTGTTACGGCGTTTATCGAGAGTGATGCGGGTATTGCGGCTGGAGGCAGGACGGGGATCACGAGTATGACTACCGGCTTGCTTTTTGGTGTTGCGGTGATGTTTGGACCGGTTTTTGCGAGTGTGCCGCCTTGGGCTACCGGGCCGACACTTATCCTGGTAAGTCAATGGATTCTGTGTGAGATTGACGGAAGAGTGCTGACATAATTATTCAGGTCGGATGTTTGATGGCCAGGCAGATGAATGAGATCAACTGGCGCTACATCGGCGACACACTCCCATCATTCGTGGTCATTGCTTTTGTCCCGTTCTCATACAACGTCGCCTACGGTATCATCGCGTAAGCCAGCCCACTACCCTCAATCTCTATCATCAAGCTAACGTCTCCAGCGGCATGTTTCTCTACACAACCATCAACATTCTCGTCGCCTTGACAGTGCGCCTCTCAGGTGGAAGATTGGAGCCAGAAAACTACGACTTGAAGGAGTACTGGACTTGGAAAGCCCCCGGAAAGAAGCCGTGGTATGTTCGCGCTTTCAGATATTCTACGACGAAGGCAGACGAGTCGTTCCGGAATGGATCGGATTGTGAGATGGTGAGAGTTGGGTCTGATGATGGGAGGAAGGATGAGACGGGTGTTTCGATGCCGCAGAAGACGCTTTCGAGGTTTTCCAGATAATTATTGGTCTAGAAGCACTGACAGGTGATGAATGTATTCTGATATATAGATGCAACGATTGAAATTCACTCTGACAATTAGTTATCTACCTACTCAATTACCGCGCCGGATCATCAACCACCCCTCTGCCCTCCGATCTCCCGTTCATCCTTACCCGGACTTACAGCCCTCTGGCTCCCATCCTTCAGCCTCAAAGGCCTGACCACTTGGAACAAATGCTGGTGCAACTATAACATGTCAACTCAATCACCAACTCAAATACGTCAATGACTTACCTGTTGTCCCAACTAGGGTCCAATCCCCCAGACTCCTCGCCCTCTGCCACTCATCCGCCCTCACAACAACCTGCGGCCTCTCACCAGCGAACAAATTACTTCCCATGACGTGCTCCTCCCCACAAGACCCATTATTCCAAGACACAGACAGAACTAACGGGGCGCCAGCGTAATAGTGCCAAACCTCTGCAGCATCGAGCTTATGCCAGAGCGAGTCACCTTCAGAGCCTTTGAGAAGATAGTAAATTGCCGTGCTGACGGAGCGGTTTGTACCAGGGACGGTGTCAGGGTCGATGAATGTTTGGGTGAAGAAACCTTTTTCGTCAGAGGGTTCCATCTTGAGAAGGTCGATGATGCTTTGGGCTGTGCATTCGTTTATTGGCTTGTCGGTTCTGGGGATGTTGAGGGCTAGGCTGAAAGGCAGCCATGATAGAGCGAGTGAGTACTTCATTGTGAGATGAGTAAGTTGTCGAGTGTCAGATGAGCTGGGCGTGATCTTGTGTTTATATGTTTAGAGTCGTTTACGCGCTTACGGGTCGGTAGCTTCGGAATGACGCAGTGACGCAGCTAGTGTCAGATTCAGCACAAAGGTGAGTAAGATGTTCCACTCATGACGTACAGGCTTGATTCAGATCAATTTATTCGCCCTAGCTATGGTGAGAATCAGTTCAATGATTGACAATTATTGGCTGTGGCTTCTGTAAGTGAAGCCGAGATCCATATTGGCTGTGATGGCTTGGCGGTTGGTCTCGCATCACCGTTGCTTCCACAACCAGCGTCCCATAGAATTGGCCAATTATTGACCAATTGGTGTAAAACATTGCTGGCAATTGACCAGTAGCTATTTTTCTTTTTCGCGACATCTATAAAGGGACATATGCTCTCTTTCAGCTGCTTCGGTCGGCGCCGCCTACCGCTATAGATCTCGCATGGCGGGGTAGCCCGCTCCGATGCTGCTATCAGATAAGAACCCATATTTGAACCGCTCAATCCCTCGATGCGAGTTTAATCCGACTTCAATCCAGGATCACATCCCAATTCAAATCTCTGTATCGCTGAAAATGGCTTCTAAAACACCTCAAGAGCTCCTCTCCGCACTCCTCAAAACCCTTGAGCAGGATATCGTCCCCCTCACGAAAGAAGGCGTCTCCTCCGGCTCCAAAGTCTTCGGCGCCGCAATCCTCTCCTCCCAAGCGCTCACCCCTCACACCGTCTCAACGAACAATGAGCGCGCATCGCCTTTGTTACATGGCGAAATAAACTGCATCCAACAATTCTACACGCAAACCTACCCCGATCCCAAGAACAGACCTGACCCAAGAGAGGATTGCGTCTTTTTCGCTACCCACGAGCCTTGCAGTTTATGTCTTAGCGGCATCACCTGGTCTGGCTTCAAGGAGCTCTACTATTTGTTTACGTATGAGGATAGTCGGGATACGTTTGGGATTCCGTATGATATTGAGATCTTGGAAGAGGTTTTCCGGGTGAAGGCCGATGGGGAGAGTGATGAGGCGTTGGGGAAGAGGGCATTGTATAACAAGAACAATAAGTTCTTCACTGCAAAGAGTATTGGAGATCTTGTTGGCGAGATTGGGGATGAGAATGAGAAGAAGCATTGGGAGCAGGAGGTAGAGAGGGTGAAAGCGTTGTATAATGCTTTGGGAGATGAGTATCAGAAGAATAAGAAGAGTGGGATAGAGACTTCAAGCACTTGGAAGTAGACACAGACTTAATCGAGTATTGTGAATCAAAACGTCACATTTCACATTAACGCCTTCAAGTAGTCTCCAAGCAAATACCTCTCTTCTCAATGAAACAGCAACCCTGCTCCAACGAGGACTCCAACAACAACCGCAACGATAGGCCCTAACTTCGCACCTTCCAGCCCGGAAGCAGCATTTTTATCATCATCAGAGCCACTCGACGCAGAATCAGTCTTGTCCGCCTCCTTCGAATCCCCTTCCTTATAAACCATGTGAACGGCATGAAGCTTCTTCTGGACAATGACATTGTCGGGATCAACGGGTAACATCGGACTTCCAGTTGTAAATGGCACTGTCATTGCGTAGTCGTCAGGATCATCCCATGTCCGGATGGACCTGATGGGATCTGAGTAGACGCTTGTTCCGACGGTGTAGTAGGTGGCTATCAAGCTTGCTGGAAGTCGTCGTTGGCAGAATTCAGTGTATGTCGCTGATGTTAGGGGCATGATAGAGGATTGACAAATACCCGCGGTACTAGCTGTCCAGCCACTGAGATGATCATTAGGGCTATAATGCTTGCTGAGATGGTAGATCATACCTTGGACAGCAGATTGCAAGCGTTTCGTCAGAGGCCAGCACATTGAGCCAAACCTCATCTCCTTTGAAAGGATAAGATGGCGAAGCATCATCCGTTGTGAAAATACCCTCTCTCGTGATTGTCGAGCCGTCGCCATGTGCTAGCTTTCCAGCCGTTGTCCAACCATGTGGACAAACAAGGCCTGGGGAAAAGTAATCGAAAACTGCCATTCCTCCAGTCTTTATGGCTTGACCTTTAATCTTATCGTGTTGAGAGCCTGACGGGTGGCATTTTCCCATGGTGGTGATGCTACATGACTCCCAGCCAAACACGAAAGTGGGGGTGTCTGCCTTAGCGAACTCGATGCCGTCAGTGGTTGCAGTTGTACATGACGGTGGTGGTGAGTATGTTGTTGTCAGAGGACCGAGGTTGGTGAATTGATAGCCCAAGAATTCTGTTGCGGTTGGCATTTTGGCAGATGACACTAAACCGGGAGGTCAGATTAGACCCTGGGGAGGCGGAGCCAAGACTTGTAATAAATAGTGTTTAGAAGTAACGGTTGCATGAACAACAGGCAGACATGGGTTAAATTCATGAGTCCATTGTTATATGCCTTAGGCGGTCAAGTTTGGTGATGTAGTGTACTGTGCCGCGAAAATGCTACCATACTTGTCGAAGAGCCAATCATGACAATGTTTCTTGGCGCCTAAAAGGTATGCTTACTCGGAACTTGCTGAATGAGGTCACTAGGTTGAATCCTTCAATTAGTTAGAATAGACTGGACTGGTCTAGACCAGTCTCGGCTCCGATCATTTAATAAGATGGTAAAAGGTAAAGCAGTCAAACAATCACATTATTGATGGCACAATTCATGTTTCAAGTCATAGAGTAGTATTAAAAATTAATAATACCATGAACTAACTAGTAAGAATTCCTATCCAACGTTGCCCATGGTCGATGTGTATCAAGTAATCAATAAATCCATCGTTCAATCCTTCAGTCCAAAATCTACATGAAGACAGCAATGACGGCAGGAACGGCCATCAAGAGGCCGCTGCGGACAATGCTACCACCGCTCACAGCAACGGGAGGGGTAGGGACGGTAGGAGGGGGAGTTCCAGCAGCGGGAGGAGGGTACACAGGCTGGGTGGGAACCGCAGGAGGAGCCTGGGGAGGAGGAGGAACAGCAGAGTGAGGAGGCTGAGCAACGGGAGTCTCGTAGACAGGAGGAGGAACGACCCATGAGCTGGGAGCAACAGGAGGAGGAGTAGGAACAGTTCCGTTACCGGCGGGAGGGTAAGGAACAGTGGCGGCAGGAGGGAGCATGGGCTTGTCGCCAGTGGGCTTCTCAGGAGTGGGAACCTCGTGAGTAGGCTTCTCGGGGGTCTCGTAGGTAGGCTTGGTAGGCTTGCCAGGAGTAGGGACCTCGTGGGTAGGCTTCTGAGGAGCCTCAGTGGTGCCAGAGGCGACACCAGTGGTCTTAGGGTTCTCAGGGCAGTAGGTGGTGCTCTCGACAATGGTGACGGTAGGAGCAGGGGGAGGGGTGGTAGGAGGCTGGAAGGTCTTGGTCTTGCGAGTCTTGCAGGGAACGACAGTGGTGAGAGTGTCGGTGATGGTGGTGACAGGCTTGGGAGCAGCGTGGGTGGCGGTGGTCATAGCAGGGACACCAGTCTCAGTAGCAGGGCAGACGTAGGTGCTCTTGATGATGGTGGAGGTGACGACCTTCTGGGTGTAGCGAGCAGGGCAGTTGATGACGGAAGCAGCACAGCTGGTGACGGTGTAGACCTGGGTGGAGGTGAGAGTGCGGGTGACATCACCAATTGTGCCGTTACCGTGGACGGAGGGAGCAGCAGTGGTGACGGGCTTGGCAGCAGAGCCGTAGACGGGAGAGCCGTTGGTACCAGTGGCAACAGGGAGGTCGTAGGCATCGGTAGCGTCAGATCCAGCGCCGGCAGTAGCAAGAGAGATAGTGCGGGTCTCGGACTTGTCAGACTTGTCACCGTCCTTACCCTCAAGCTCGAGGAAAGCACCAGTCTGGCCACGGTTGGGCATGCAGACCTTGGCCTTGGCAGCAGTAGCGAGCTCAACGGTCAGAGTGGGGGCAAGGCTGAGGTCGAGAATGTCGCCAACCTCGACGTCAAGGTCGACAGCGAGACCGAGAGTAAGAGCAATGACCTCGTCGACGGAAACAGCGCAGTTGTCGGTGGCAATTAGAGCGGCAGTGTACTCGAAGAGAGAAACCCACACAGCGACCTTGGCACCAGCCTCAATCTCAAGAACGGGAATGTCGAGCTCGGCCTCAAGATCAACCTCAGCACGGAGACGGAGACCAAGCTGGAGGTTAATGTCAGCAGACAGATCAACCTCAGCACCAACACCGAGGGGAAGAGCCTTGGTGACAAGACCCTCAAGAGAAACATCGACGATATCCTTGGTAAGGAGAGAGACCTCAACGAAAGCCTCAGGGCCGAAAGCAAGGTAAACACCAGCAGACAGGTCAACAGCAGCGTCAACTCCGACAACAAGGTCAAGAGCGATAGCAGCACCAGCCTCAGCCTCAAGAAGACCAGGGATCTCAATGTCAAGAGCAGGAGAAGCGACAAGCTCGATAGACTCGTGGACAGCAGCAGAGGCAGAAATGTCAACCTCGACGTAAGCCTTCACACCACCGAGACCAATGCGGACGCGAGGCTCCTGGAGGAAGTCCTTGACGAGGTCGATGGTGGCGTCACCCTCGATCTGAGCCTTGGGGAGGTGGAGACCGAGCTTGATGGCAGCGCCGTTGGCGGAAGCGGGGGCGGCGACACCGTTGAAGAGGGTGCGGTCTTCCCAGGAGTGGGAGAGAGGGCAGGTAGCGGCGCCCTTGGTCTTGGAGACCTTGTTGTTGGAGCCGAGACCGAGCTTGACATCGGCATCGACACCGGCAGCACCACCAACATCAGCCTTGACACCGGCCTTGACACCATCGCCGACCTCAGCGTTGACGCCAGCCTTGACGCCATCACCAACCTCAGCGTTGACATCAGCGTTGATACCATCACCAACCTTAGCATTGACATCAGCGTCAACACCGTGTCCGACACCAGCGCTAACATCAGCGTCAACACCAGCAGCACCACCAACCTTGGCGCCAACGTCAGCGTTCACAGCGTGACCGACATCGACACCGGCGTTGACACCAAGACCCTTTCCGAGAGAAACATCGGCGTCGAGACCGAGCAGGTGGGGAGAGGCCTGGGCAACAGCCACAAGGCCAAGAAGGCTCTTGAAATGCATTGTGAATTAAACAAACAACAACAACAAAAATGATATAAAGTAATGAGTGACTGGAGCGAAGGAAGTGCTGCCTGAACTTTGAGTTGTCTAAAAGAGTGACTGGAAAGAGTGCTGAAGACTGAAGAGCAAAAAAAGACGATTTAGAGTGGCAGATCAGCTCTATTTTATGGACTTTCTTTCATCTGCATAGGGGCTTGGTGTTCATCAGCGGATACTCATCAATCTCGCCTGCCGTAAAGGTCACCTTGACAAATCCATTCCGTCTTTGTCTGTGTGCAGAGACGCAAAATAGGGCCTGGCGATCGCTATTTCGGACCCCTGATGGTTTGGACGCCTAGCGGGGGTCAGGTGGCGCAGATCAGCGTGAACCCTGCGTTCGGGGATTTAAATTAGGGGAGGAAAACCACGTGAAGTGGCTTTGTTTCGTTTCGTTTTCGAGGTCTGACGTCTTTTTCAGGGCTGCTGTTACATCTGTTATGGGCTTTTGGTGCGCAATCTCCATGTCTATCTGTTTCGGAATTCTTATTAATGGACTTGATCGCCCTTCTCTTCATCTGAACTGTTATCTTTGTCTGTCTCAACTGGCTCAGTGCGCTTTGACTGAACTGTCACCAAAATTGGAGAAAAAAGACTGTCAAAGTCCCCGCAGACAAAGCAAAGTGCCGACTGAGCTAGTCAAAGCGTTGTTGTCTCACTTGACATGACCGACCCTGAGGACGGCATCTTATCCTATCGATAAGATATAGCCAAGACGACTCAAGGCTGTAGACCATTGGCTGCTTCGCGACTCTCAGGACGTGGGATTTCACCGCCTGGGCGCAAAAGGCGGCTCGGACGACTGGGGGTTTAGAGTGATGGGCAGGGGAAAGTGGAGCATAGTGCGGATCAGTGCACAAGAGCCAAGCTTGTCAAGTCAAGCTAGAAGGGCTACTCGAATCATGGCTTTTTTATTTCCTTGGTGATTTTGAGCTAGAAAGTGTCAGGCGTTGAACAAGATTAAATCCCTTGATTGGATGGAGTACTACTTTACAACGTGATTGGATATGGAGATAGTATGTCTATCAGAGCGTTGAGGACAGGCGTTTAGTTGCTTCTGAAGATAAAGTGTAATTTAAATCTTGACACGCGAGAAACAGAGTGGACGGTGGTCTGAGTCTTGATCTTGATCTTGGTCAATGCGACGAGACTGGATGAACAGACGGAACTTGCCGATTTGGTTTTGACGATGCTACACTAGCAGATTCGCGCCACCGGACAAAGGTCAAAGAACACAGCAAAATCGCTCTGGCTAAGGCAGCTAAGCCTACTTACTTCGCTTCAACTGAACTAACAATGTGCCGCTCGGCGATTTGGACACGATCCACTTGTTCCTGCATGCATGTGGTGATGGTGTGCTTGAGGGTTACAGGACATGATGCTACCCTATATGCAGGTTGAATTTACATTTTAATGGTCTTGCAGCGCAGCAAGGACAGACGATCTACCATGCGAATATGCATCCATTGTAAAATAAGACGTTAAAAAATGTACTGGATGCATGCGTTAAAGTGTTGACCGAGCGTTGTTGGGCAAAACCTGTCGCTTGATGTTCATGGCAGCAGCCGATGCACTTGAAGCGAGTATCGCTTCCATGACCGACTCACATCTGATAGAGCAATCCTCGGTTGACGAATACTGCCGCAAGTATTATTATCAACGCTTATCGGTCGGTTGACGCCCGATAAAGCCCGGAGGAGCTTATCGCAGCTAGCATCGTTTATCCATGCGAAGCTCCGACATCGAAGCCTTGGTAGATCAGCACATGACACGGGCAATAAACGAGTCTACTCATTAGGTAAACCTGGGTATAATTCATATTATGCTCGCTTTAAATGTCTCAGAAATGCACTAGTCTATATAATTAATCGCAATCGTAAAAATGATCACAAGTCCAGATTACGGTCCTCCTCTTCCTCAGGCTCCTCCTTCACAGGAGCCCCCGCATCAAGCCCCTCAAACAAATCACCCCAGTGCTTAGGGTTCAACAACCTTATCTTCTGATCCTGCTTCTCAATCTCCTTCAACTCCTCTTTGCTAAACTCAACATCCTGCGAACAGAAGTTGTCAGAGATAAAGTCAGGATGAACACTCTTGGTGACAACCACAGTGCCTCTTGCTTGACCCCAAGCCAAAATTGTTTGGGCAACAGTCAAGTTCTTCTTCTCGGCCATGTCGACCCAGAATTTATCTTTGAGGATGGCGGGGTATTGATCGCCGTAGGTTGGGTTCGTGTTTGCGAGGGGTGAGTAGGCGATTACTTTGATGTCTTCCTTCTTGTGGAAGTCGACAAAGGACTGTTGTTGGAGATAAGGATGTGTTTCGAATTGATGCGCGTAAGGTCGGATGGTGGCGATTTTAAGGATCTTCTTAATATCCTTCGGCGAGAAGTTGGAGATACCAATATGGCGCGTCAGACCAGCGTGTACAAGCCCCTCCATCGCCTTCCATGTGTCTTCGAGGGTGGTCTTATTGTCGATTTCCCTCGTGAGGGGATCGGAGTCGGGGGTCCAAGCGATGGGGTAGTTGATGAGGTAGAGGTCTAGATACTCGACTCCGAGGTTGGCGATGGAGGTTTCGATGGCTTTTCGGACTAGCTCGGGTCGATGGTTCTCGTTTTCTAATCTGCTGGTGACCCAGATGTCCTCGCGCTTGATTCCAGATGCCTTGATGGCCTTGCTGACGGGTTCTTCGCTGTGCGACTTGAGAGGGGCGTCGATGTGGCGATATCCTCCTCGGAGAGCATGTTCTACTGCAAGCGCTGCCTATAACAAGTCAATATCATGATGTTAAGAGCAGTGCGACAAAGAATCTTACCTTTTGGGGTCCCGCGAGCCATGTCCCTAGTCCCAAAGCCGGGATATCTATCACTGTCTCATTCTTCTCAATCTCGGGCATCGGCATCGGGTGAAATGACGTGGCTATTGAAAGAATAGTATACGTGACGATACTCACGACCGTGAGGAACGAGAATGCCCTCACGAAGCTCATCGTGGTATTGTGTTGTGTTGTGAGTATTTGGTGGTGATGGTGAAGATGACGTGATTCGGATGATGCAGAAATATCAGGGACTTTTTTTTCTCTCGCTCAGCTGACGACGGAAACAACGGAAGTGGGTGCCTGACAGGTGGCAGGGATTGTATGATGTCATTACATAAGCGGGCTTGGCAGGTGATGACGTTTGAGGCTGCGAGTCAAAGGACGGCTGGGACGGCAGAGATGTAACCAATTGTGAGACAAAGAATTGATCCAGCCTTATGATGGACATCAGATGCATCAAGATGATCATTTTGTCTCATCATAGATATTTATTCTGGTGGCGATAAGTCACTGACGATGATGGTTCAGATGATGGACAGCCTCACTCTGGCATAGCTAGTGTCAAAACAACCGTCACTATTAGCATGGTTCACAGTCAGAAAATGAAGAAAGATGATTTGAGAAACGAAAAATGGGTATTGTATTGTTTAATGATGTCTTCCTTTTTATATGTAATCAGTGTACATAGCTATCCATGTATCAGTGTTTGCTGTAACCAAAAGAGACTTTTCTCTAAGAACTAGGAACAACACAGCGTATCAAAGTAAACAATCGCAATAGTGATGAAAAAAAGTCAACATAGGCTTTATAACAAACCGACTCGAGATTCCAGCCTCAAACGCTCTCTTCCGGACTATCCGAGTTTAGTGAGCTCCGCCAGCAGAGTTGGCGTTATCAGCACAAGACCATGGGCTAGTTCCGCCATCAGCCTTCAACGAGTTGTTGATGCCAACGATGGATCCATAGGTACCTGCAACGGTCATGAATGTACCGATAACAATAACAAAGATGCTCCAGCAAACCATAAGATACCACTTGGGAGACTTGTTTTTCTTGCCCTTGTGCCAGTTGTCATAGAGCCACATACATCCGTAAGGCTGGAAACACATCATTGTACCGAGGAGAGCTCCAATGAGGGACACGAGACCTCCAAAGACGGGGATAGCGCTAGCAATGATATACGCGATGATGGTCACACCGCCTGTGCAGGCCAACCAGGTAGCCCAGTGCACGATACCGTTGGAGTTGAGGTGCTTGGTGCCTCGCAACAAACGGATAAAGAGGTACTTGGCAGGAATCTTGGCCATGTTAGTAAGAATATCACAAGAAAAAAGTAGGGAACACTCACGTGAGTCATAAGCATAGCAGTCACGATCAATCCAGGAAGAGCAAAGCCGTAGCACACCTTCTTCATGAGAGCTCCAGCTGAACCAAGAGCAGGCGAGGCAACATAAGAACCGCAGTAATAGTAAACGACGATACCGATGGTGATGTAAGTAATAGTCACAATCGATTGGCAAGTGATCAAAGAGCGGGTGTAGTGCTTAGGCTCGCGCATTTCAGCAGCGATCTGGAAGAAGGCGGGTGTGCCAGAGAAGGCGAAAATGTGCGATGAAACTGCTGTGATGCCGTCGACGAAGGAGGGGTGGTTGACAAGTTTCCAGTCGGACTCCCAGTGACCTTCAGTAGGGCTTGGGGCAGCTGCTGGACGATCTTGGACACCAACTGCTACAGTGACGCAGAAGACTGGGGTTGTTAGTTATGCATATATGACGTTGAAGTGAGTGAACTTACTGGCTGTCATGATACAGATCAGTCCGATCCAGGCCAACCATCCGATCTTGCCCAGTGTGCGAATACTCGCGAATGAGAAACCGAGAACAGCAGCGACGGCTACGAAAACAGCTGTGCAAGCAGCATGTGAAGAAACAGAGTTAAGGCCAATGGAGATACCGAGCATCGCTGAGCCAGCAACGAAAATCCAGTCTAGTCACTCGTTAGTGAAAGTACGGAAGGAAAGAGGCACTTTGCTCACAAAGCATGAAGACAGTCGCGAGAAACTCGCGACCGATTCTTCCAAATAACAAGTATCCAGCATCGTCGATACCGTAAACTTGAGGATGACGCTTCTTGAAAACACCAATCATGTAGTCTGACCATGTTGTGATAGTAGCCACGGCAATAAGACATAGAATTCCTGGAATAAGACCAAGAGCATCGAATGTTTGAGGAATCGATAGAACGCCGAGGCCGATTTGTGTTTTGGTCATTAATGCAACTGTCGCGATCCATCCGACCTGTTGGAGCCTCGTTAGTATGGAGCGAACGACTGGGACGTTGTGGGACACGTACGTTGCGGTAGTTGGGTCCATCTTCTGAGACTTCGCCAAAGACGGCGTCGTCGATGCGTTGTGAAGTTCCTTCTTCTTGGGAGCAATTTGAGTGTGATTGTGATCGATGAACACCTTCTAGGTCAGAAGGAATCTCATCTTTCTTCGAGGGCGCCATGGTGAAGAGAGACTGTTCGGGTATCGTGTGTCTGTGTGTATGGGATCCGTGAGAAAATGGAGAAAGGAGTCTTGGAATCTGGGGAAGATGGGGCCCAAAGGCAAGGGGAGCGTCATCTCCTTATAAAGGTGGTCTTTTTATGACTACAAGAAACTGATTACCCCGGATTATACTCGATCAAGACCCTATTCCTATCTGTTGTATCCACAATGACTCCATAACCCTATCAAGACGGGTAAGGGGACCAATTGTGAGGTGCGTGATATAATATTCCCAGTTTCTGGTAGATTGGAGGCCAACGGAGATAAGCTAAAACGGGGGGCTGTAGACTGTGGAGTGGAATGTGAACGGTTTGCCTGCGAGATAACCAGGTGATCAGGGATCAGAGTGGATAGAAACAGAATGTTAGTATGTCACTATAAACTCAAAGTTATGATAATGGCTTGGATGAGTGGAGTTTGACGTCGATAACGGTCCTGCGTTACGGAGTGGACTACAGTGTTGTGGATTACAGACTGGACTGGTCTATGGAGTTGAGACATTTGCAAGTATAGCCGACCCTCGTCTCCCAAACTTCGGACCATCCGTGCTCAGTCATGCTAGGGTCATTGCTACGCCGAAACTTGGTCAGACTGTCGCTCAAGTTGCCATCCTTCCTTACTCATTTTTTCCCCTGTAGTACACACTACAAAACCTTGACTACGTAGTGCTATTGAGTGACTCTGCAGGCGGCGTCTTCGGAGAATATTCCAAAGTCTTAGCTACTCCTTCTAAGCTAACATCACTACACTACCAGTTCTTGCTAGAGCACCATCACTTGTCCAGTGATGGAGGGAGAAGGAGAAAAAGTCAAAGACCCACCACATTCTTTCTCCTTCCTTTCCCTTGTTTATCATTCAGACGTAGATCATCTTCTAGGTTCGGTTTCACGGCATTTATGGCCGATCACGCTAGCGCACACCATCTCCGGTCTCGGCGGTCGGTCTCCCGAGCCGTGGCGTCGCGGGAATCTGATAAAATCTCTTGGAGGCTTGGAATAGCCTTGGCCATGGGTGAGGCATTATCTTGCCACCAATTGCATTTCTTCCCGTTGCATGTCCCTTCCCTTTCCGTTTCTCTTTGCTGTGCAAGGGTTGCAACGCCGAGCTTTTTCCTTACCCTCGGAGAGGATACTCCCGCACTTTGCATAATTCGTACCCTGTACGGAAGGTTTCTAGAAGGGTTCGGCAGCAGCGGACTTCTCTTCTCTCTCTCAGAGTCTTTTGCATTACTGTATGTTGCCCTTTCCAGAATTCTTGTGGATCTTTCTTTGCACTTTTGTTCCGAGTCATGTTTTGGTAAGACGGTGTTTTATCCCGGGTCCATAACGGACGACACTTGTATCCGCCGCATTGCATAAAAGATATTCTAGGGTCCAGGGTTTCAAAATGGGGCTGTTGAGGTTTTAATACCAGCATCTTCCTTTATGATTGTGAAGCGAATTATGCGCAATTTAATTGTGCTAATTGTTACTGAGCACAGGTCGTTTCAGCGTATGCTGTATGTCTGATTTCGACTTTGTCATGTCAATGGGAAACTGCAAATATGCATGAGTAAAGTGTAGGGCATTGAGTTTGACAGCGGCATTAATGACGCCTTGTTCTGTGGCGTATTTAGTCGTAGCGGTTAGGCTAGCCAGGCCCAATGCAAGTCGGCAGGCAGGTGATACTAATGCTACCGTATTGAATGGTACCCGGCATGGATGAAAACGTTACGGACATCACCGCGCGTTGCCTTGCCTCTGTAACTGTACAGTAGCTCGCGGAGCCCCAAGCGTAAGCGGGTCGCTGTAACTCAATAGACTTTAGCAGACCATACTATGACGTACGACCGCTGCGGCTCTCACTCTTGTTCTTAGCATGGCTTCCGGATATACCGAAAGCTTAGATATCGCCGTCAGAATATTTTATCTTTGTTGATCCGGTCGAGTCTCGGCTGTGCTTGTCAATAGATAGGAGCCTCATCGGACGCATATTCTGAGACATGATAAAGACAAGATGATAGGCATCAAGCCGGTGCAATCCATCTCTGCACAGACAAGACTCGTTTGCCCCAGATTTCATCGTATCATATCGTATCCACCGTGTCTGCGCGTTGGCAAGTCTAGCCGCAGGCAAGTCTGGAGGACGCAACAGGGCAGACGGGGGTATCAACCCCAGAAACTCGGACAGATATCGGGCCGAGCGTGGTTTGGATTCGTGTGCATTTCCCCAGATATAACTTCTGCAAGCGAGGCGATTTGTTATCTCGCAGTGGTGATCTGCAGCTATATCCCTGCTCTTACAGTTACGAGATGGGGATACGTTGACCCTGGCTAATTTCTTGGTCTGATTATCAGTGCATGGACGAATTGCAGGGTGCATAATCGGGTAAATTATCGTGTCGTAATAGTTGGTAGTAATTCGACAGCGTACAGGGTAAAGTACGTCATCGCTGCTCCTGAGTTTGTGTCATCCTCAACATCGGGAGAATACTGTCGCTCCATCAAAGTCAACGTCTTCAGCCCATGCGCTACATTACATCCCAACACCATTTGGGCCACTAAATAACCACTCCGATCCAGTACATGGAACTGAAAAATGTTTTTGTGACACCGAGAAGGTAGCAACTCCGATTGAAGACGGCGGATTTATACTTGCGCGCTTGCATACACAACTTCTGGAGTGAACAGAGTGGTATCTGCACAGGTATAACCCAAAACTAGAGGTCAGGACCCTTCATATCTTTCAGAAAGGTTCTTACATGAGAAAAACGGTCACAATACATGTCTGAGCAGAAGCCAGCTGTTTCGCTCTCCGAGGTCCCTTTCCCCTCTATCACGGCTGCAACGCCGAAACCCATTGGAGATGCTGTTTGTATGACCGACGCGCGATACTGGACTAATTTCTGGATTTATCAACATGGCATTTATCAGAAGGTAGGATGAGAAAGGGACTGCCATCAGCCTCGCCCATCAAAAACCGACCGCCACCTCAAGTCTGTCAATTCATTGGAGCCAAAGGTGGCCATAGCTCTCCAACTGAACCCAGAGGATGTTGGGTCGTTCACTGATCGGATTTGGGTGGTCACTGTATGCGTCGAGAGTGAGCGGGAGGCGCCTGTCATTCCAATTCACGGCTCCAACGTTTGCCTTATATGTTATTCTCTCTTCTCTACGAGTAGAGACCTGAGCCTTGTCTGACTCACCTCCGACATCGAGATTCTGCAAACTGTCACCGAAAAGTCAGGAAGCTGCTTACTGAGTGCAATGATCGCGTCCTTGTTGTTGTGAACACCAATGTCGAGCACGAGGATAACATCGCCGAATATTATCTCTTTACCGCCTAGGAGGTAGAGCAAGGAGTCTTAGCTGCGAGACCGAATACGTCTAACCTGCGAACGTGGTTTAATCTGTTCATTCGATTATAAATCACTGACATCAACCTTTTAGGGCTTTCCAACCCGTCACTGTCCAGTTTGTCGCGGATCTGGGTCTGTGACATAAGTATGTCGCTCTCAGGGACACTGATTTTCGTACTAGGCCGTGCATCAACATTGTTCTCACGAGTTTGGACCTGCACAAGCTGTAAGAGGAGAATTCGGGTGACAAATTATTTTTTTGAAGGACAATAGTTGCGGACTTCGACTATGATCAACCTGTCAGCCTTATATATGGTTTTAAGGTTATTGAACTGGTGCGATTTAAGTTAGTTTAGGCCCAGGGCTCTTTACGCCCGCCATCGTGATATTGCGTTTGTGACTCTGGTGGTATAAGCCTTTCCACAACTCTTAGCTGACCTACGATACATTTGGATCATAAAATTCACCAAGGGAGTTCAACGCCCGCAGACTATACCTAGTGCAGTTGGGGAATTATCGACACTTGATAACAGCTGGAGCTGGAGCGCCACACAAGGCAAAATCGCCCTTGACGTGAATCTATTCCAACTGATCGGGATGTCAGCCCGCCATAGTAAAGCCGCGCTGTGACAAGTGTAGATTAAAGTGGCTGATTGTGCTAGTTTACTCTGTTACCCCTGCACCTTGGAATGCAATACAGTAGGTATTTCTTTGTAGATGATCCGAGGTGGAGGATCATGTTACTATAAGACATCAAGACCAGTGATCATTTGAGCTCAGCTGTCTTGCTTGTTACTAATTTTTAAGTTAGTAGATGGGCAGTTGAAACGGATATCAATGAGGAGTTTTCAGCAAACTGCACTCTCCTAAGCTCTGTATGTATTGATTGTTCTGCTGGTTCAGCTGTACTAGATATCAATAGGCAGCTGTCTAAAGAACAACCTGGCATATACTGACCACTCTATGTCTAAACATTAAGCCTCTTGGAGCATGGCTAGCTAAATATTGAACTAATGAGTGCTAGGATTAGTCACTGGTCCAATCTCTTACCATGTCCCGAGCAGCTGGATCTGTGGCTTGATCTAGACTACAAGAGACCACAGTAAGATCCACTACAAGAACTAGGATTATGGTCTTACTGTCAAGAACAACAGAAAAGAATGAACTGATTATATACCATAAAAGGATTCAAATATGAATAGAGTATAATATCCAGTAGCTGCACTTCACCTCAAACTTCGCCAGTATACTATATACTATCTCAAATACCTGGCAAGAATAGAAAAAAGGTGATGACTACTATGTACCTGACAGTGACTGGCGTTTTTTAATCAGGCCACTTGAAAACATACATAGCTGACAAAGCTTCGCTGGCTTGAACTAAGTGGCTGATTCTGGATTAGATAAGTACCTAGCCTGCTAGCATACAGCTGCAAAGATATTGTCTTAGAGGCAGAGCGGTGAGTTGAGCTTCAGCTTCACAATAGAGGCGCACTATCGCCAAGCTATTGCATAGCTATAGCTATAGGAATGAGCGAGTAAGATTCTGGACTCAATAGGTCGATGTGGCTAAACATATGATGACATTCTCTGTGCCGAGATCCCGTATTCTTGTTAAGAATGTTAGAACAATCTTACATATATATCAGGACTTCCAAGCTTCTTCAGTTCTTAACAAACAAATTCACATCTCAACTGCCGACCACCACACACTCTATCAATATGCATATCAAGTCACTACTTCTCGCCTGTACTTTGTACACGCCTCTTACTTTGGCTGCGCCAGGTCTTGATAATCTTGCAAATCAGGGCTATGCGGCCAATGTCGGTCTTGCGAAAAACGGCTGCGCTACCTGCATGACCGGCTTTTTCTTTGTCCCCCAGAGCAAATTCTGCGATCAAAACACCAAGTGCTGTGCTGGCAAGTGCGCTAGGAAGGATGGTGGAAGAACCTAGTTCCCATTATGGTATGTTCCCTCTAGGTAGTCCGCCGCTTTGATGACTTGGTCCTAACGCGACAAGAACAGCTCAAGGAAAGAAGCTTGCGCAGTGGAAGTGCGGTGTGTCTCTACTTCACCTGCGAGACAACACCAGAGTGCTAACACGATATAGTTTGATACTCTGGCATTGAGTCAAGGGGATTATCGGGGAGCAAAGGAAAGGAATGGAGGAGAGCATTAGCTATACAGACCGTTTAAAGATAGTCAATCTCTCTCTGTACCACCGTCGTGCGTTCCGTGTTCACGCGAATACATGCATAAGGCTTGCCATACTCTCATTCAACCCTGCAGACTGTCATCAACCTCATCCATCTACATATCAAGGACATGCCCCCTCGGGAGCCACATCCGGCACTCCAGCCTTAGCCATACCACACCACCAAACCCTCGCCCGAAACTCAACACCTTCCATACCGAATAACCTGTCGTCCGAATACCCGTAATCCACCCCATCATCCGCCTGCAAATTCTTTAGAAACCTACCTACAAAGCTCCCCAAGAACGGCCTCGAAAAGATCTTTGTAAGAAGCAACCTTTCCTTACTCATAATCCTCTGACCACCGAATGTCTCCGCCATGATAAGATATCGGATAGCGTTGCCAAGGGGAAAAAAGACTGCTACAGCGGTGTAGTCACCTGCGGGTGGTTGGAAGAGGAGATGCATTGCGTGTGCTATACGGTAAGCGTATGATCTTGCGAGGATCTGGGATGGACAGGACATTAAGGTGAGGGTTGGGGAGGTTTCGAGTTCGATGAAGCCTTTTGTCGAGAGGACTAGAAGACATGTCATCCAGTAGTAGCAGCTTAGGTAGATTATTGCAAGGTCGTCGTCGTTGCGGGGGGTAGGAAGTGTTTCGCCAATGATTGTGTAGTCGTATGTTTTTAGGATGGGGCCTACTTCCGTCTCCCAGGATGAAAGGGCAGTCTCGCATGTGCGACACTTGTCCATGAGCGCGTCATGTAAGTATTCTGCTTGCGTCTGGTTTGAGGCTTGTCGGAGTATATCTAAATCTTCTAGAAGACCTGGGGCCTCTACCAAGATATCAACAAGTCTATTTAGTGGCGAGTCGGTCACTGAACGCCACAACGGTGAATGTTTCCATTGTTGCTGACTAAAAGGTGACCTTTTTCTCCGGGAGGTATAAGCGTTGGTCTACAACTGTTAGCACACATACATAGCCGTCATTAGTAAGGGCTTACTAAAGCGAGACGTCCATCTGCCAGCAGCTGGCGTCCCATCGAAGACCAAGCATCATCAGGCCCACGACTCAGAATAAGCGCTGTTTCACCATCGATATGTTTCTTAAAGCCTTGAGCCGTCCACTGTGCATCCGGACTTGTACCAAACAATTGCTACTCTCGAATCAGCACTCTGGCATCATAAGAGCGGGACAAGGCAACTTTACCTCGTAGACACGCATAAGTTGAATAGCAGCCAGCATGCCATCCTTATCCTGTCTGGACTCCAACGAGATAGCCATCTGCTGCAGCGCCAAGCCATACGCCTGTTGACTCTTCCGCGTAAGCTGCATATCGTTGTTGTTCGCCCCGAGAGTAGCCGTGCTCAATGCCATAGCGACATATTGCAAAGCAGGTTCTACCTCACTCAAGTCTTCATAAAGTCTCATACGCTGAAAACTTGTTGTACCGGAAGCTTTTAGTGAGAAGCCATTCCCACCCGAAAGGTAGTCCATCCAGAACAGCCCTGTGAATTTCTGGGTTCTAGCTGTCCTGGTAAGTGAGTCGTGTTGCACTACCACCAATGTCTCGGACCGATTCACATCTTGTGGTGGTTTACTGTAGAAGGTCTGCTTTGAGCCCTCGCTGTTTAGCCAAATAGCCTGCTTCTCATAGCCCCCGCACGAGATATTTAGAGCAATACATTGACCGCAAAAGGGTTTCTTCTTATCGCACTAGGAAACATTCTTAACTGCATGTCTAAAGGATTCGAAATATGTGAAGTGGCTCACTCCTTTTTTGCGTTTGCGACATGTAATGCAACCCTTGGACCGGCCTGGGACGCCTACCATGGTGACGAGTTCAATAAGAAGAGAGGAAACCCGTAGGATATATATAACGCCCCGATGGAGAACTATGTACAGAGTCCGTTCGATCACGATTTTGGGCGAGTCCAATCAATTGAGGTAGCTTGGATAAAAGAAGACCAACCGCCTTACTGATCAATCACGAATTTGAATGACGGCATTGACTTTTTTCCGTGGGCGCAGATTGACTCTCGATAAGGTTTAGCGGTGAATCCTTCGCACATGTCCAATCGCATTCGTGTCTCTAGACGAGCTTATTTCGCTACCGCTTGTCGGGGTGTCAGAAGAAATGACCGCTAGAGGCATGAGCGACGAAATAGCTTAGTCTATTTATGCCTACCGAGACCAGTGCCTCGGCCACTTTATATTGGCAACTCCAACTTAGAGGTCAATTCTTCTGTTACCCCATCTGCCGCTCTCGCATTCATTATATCCACTTACTCTCACAACCAATAGAAGCGATCAGAAAACGGACTTGGCGCTGTTGAGACACGGATATCGATTTACAGGGACATTTCCAATCCTGGATTCAATCTGCGCCAGAGCCTGCACCGTAGGTTTTGAGATCTTGTCTTGCGTGGTGTTTGCTGTCATTATTGAGAGATGGGACATGTATATATATCCTCGTGAACGACGCTACAGTAATTCCCATATTCCCATCCAAAGCTCAATATCCATCAATTGACTTCAATTCTCTTTCCACTATACACATATCCCAATCTCAAATACAAACAAAATGGCAGCACCAACTCGACCCCCTGCTAACGGCTTCGTCGCCGTAGCCCGTAAAGTCTACAACCCAATTGGATTTTCCAAAGGGTATAGCTTTGTCCTCTGGTTTATCTTCGCCGGCGCCCTCTTCGGCTTTTCTCTCGCCCGCATGATGTTCCTCGACTTCTACGGCGTCTACTGCAATCCCAACAACAATGGCGGGGGCGCTGGTCCTGGCGAATGCTTCTCGTACAAGAGCAAGGATGTCTACAAAATTGGTATCAAGATACATCTCTACACTATTATCCCCGCTGCCTTTCTTGTATGCTTCCAGTTTGTGCCATTCATTCGGTACAAGGCTCTTCTTTTCCATCGCATGAATGGATACATCTGTGTTATTCTTGCTCTTATTGGAACGACGGGCGCTATTATGATCGCGCCTGTTTCATTTGGTGGTTCGCTTAACATCAGAGCATGGATTGGAACGACTGCGATTATGTTTGTTGGATCTTTGTTTTTGGCAATCTGGAACATCAAGAAGTTGCAGCTCGAGCAGCATCGTGCTTGGATGCTTCGCGCCTGGTTCTACGTAAGTACACATCGCATCTCTGTTGCGTCGCAACGACTAACATAATTAGGCTGGTTCCATCATCACTGTTCGAATCATCATGATTATTTCTGCCATGATCATGTCCAAGAACCCATCCTTCCGCGAACCCATGCAGTGCGACAAGATTGCTACATTCTACGACGACACCGACGCTTTGGTAGCTATGTACCCAACGTGCCAAAGTCTGGATGCTTGGGTCGCTGTCCAGGGTGATATGGGTGGTGACAGTGCCGAGAATATCGCTGCTGCGCTCTCTGTTGGATTCTCGATGGGTGTCTGGGTAGCTCTCGCCATCCATGCTATTGGTATTGAAGTATACGTAAGTTCAATCTGTTCATCCACTATTGGCCTTTACTAACAATACGATAGCTTCAATTGACACCTGCTGAGTTTGAGCGTCTTCGCAAGATTTCTTACCAGCGACAACTGGAGAGAGGATTCAAGAACCCTGGTAGTGCTGGTCTTACTGTTGATCGCCTCGGAGACTCTGAGAAGTGGTCTCCCGGAAACGAGGTTGATGCTGCTACTCCTGCTCCCCCTCCTACAAAGCGACACGACAGTGATTCTTCATTCGTGCCCACTCCTTAGATTGTGTATTGCAATGGTTTGGAAGATGTAAAGATTGTTCAAGCGTTTCAAATTTTAGATACCTATAGTTAGCGATGCAAATGGTTTTATAATTATGAAGTACCAGCCACAAAGGTGACTGACTATTCTCTTGTCAGTGAATGATAACCATCACCGTTACATGCGTTAACGGTGCGAGCAGCATTGCCATGAAAGAACTCAATTGACTATGAATAATGAAAAAGAAAAGAGATACTAATCAAAGACGGTCTATATGAAACGCTTTTGGAAAGACATAAGAAAAACGCTAAGGAACTTATAAACTCCCCATAAATCATCAGGTCATCACATCGCCTCACCACTTAGAATTGCTCCTTCCTATCGAGCTTTCCGATTAGCTTTCCTCCATCGAGAATGCTTCCAAACATAGCGGCTTCAAACAGATAATTAATCTGCCAAGCATGATGGTTCGCATGCGCGATCAACCAGACCATCTCCAGGACCTTACCCTTGGAGAAAAGCTTGGCCATCCTCAATCTTGAACCCTCGGCCAGGTCAAGCTCGGTCTTCTCGGATACTTGCCCGCCGCGGACGTACTCCAAGGGACCTGTGACGAGGTACCACCAAAGTTCCTTGAGAAGAGGCTCTTCGGAGTGACGGTTGAGATGGTCGTGTACATGATCGCATGTATCCTCGCCGTTGCAAGTATACTTGGCGTCAAGAGGACGACTGAAACCAGTAAGATGGAACGTCTTGTCAAAGACTTCATCGAAATCACCCTCACTCTGAGGTTGAGCGGGTGTCTTCCTCGCCTTCTGCCATCCCAGAAGAGCACGTCGGAAAAACATGTGTCGGTCATTCTGGATATGCCAGGTGTACAGCGCAGCGCACATTCTAGCAACAGGCTCATGCCATCGCTGTGTAAGCATTCTAGCGCCCATGACAGCGTAGGCATCATAAACCTTCCTCAAAACATCCTCACTGACAATGCCAGTGTCTGTGATGTCGCTGACATTGAGGAACGAATTCATCACCTCGGAGTTGACAAGATCGCAGCCAACATCCACGACATCAGTTCCTGGTGAGCTGAAGACAAGATCGGACATGACAGCCCCAGCATCAAAGCCTCGCGCTGTCGCTTCGGCTGCCATGCCAAGAAGACTACTCTCGGACAACGAAACGATCTGCGCGGTCCGTCTGTCCAGCCGAGCGGATCGGTTCAGGAGATGGTCCTTGTGCTTCTTCTCCAGGGCGATCTTACCCTGGATGTATCGCTTACCGATAGCGACAGCATCGCGACGCTGTTGGCCACCAGGGGTCTTGAGCGCATGGGGATCATTCAGGCCCTTCTCCAACAAAGGCTCAAGGTTGGGGAAGACGTAGTTGTATCCGTGCTCGTAGTAGAATGCCATGTCGGTCACATAATTGGAGAACATGGTGTTGGAATCAGCTGCACCCATGAGGAGACTAGCGATACCACAACCGAACAGGGCATTGGTAGTCTTCAGAGCTTCAGGCCAGTGCTCGGCGCCAAGGATGTGAAGGATCTCATCCGACACCGGACTCAGACCAGCGCCCTTGGGAGGAAGAACGTTGCCGATCGCATGTTGGGAACTTTTCCACTCTTCTAGCTCAGGTGAGAGTTTCAGCTGGGTAACCCTTGAACTAGGCACTGAACCATCGGATGAAGAAGCCCCTGAGGATTCATCAATGTCCTCAAAAACTTCAATCACAAAGGTACTGGCAAGGTGGGACAGACGCTGGAGATCATCCACGGTTCCACGACCGATGAGACCTCTCGCTTCAGCATATCCGATGTGCACAGGGTGTTTATTCTTGGGAGAGAGCAATCTCCCGATACCACGGGCCCGGAAACCCTTTCCCCAGAAGTAAGGCTCGGGTGAAGTGGAGTTTGAGGGACCGTCAGTGAGAGCGGTGTCTGTCTTTTCGAGCGATGAAGAGGATGTCTTGACTTTGACCTTGAGCCCATTGAGGTTAAACTCGCCCCAGTAGCTCTGCTGAGGCCAGGGTAGACACCAGGGGAAGGACATTTTGATCGACAATGGGGAAATTAAAGTGCTAGGTATAGTAGATAGTTTACGATGGTGAGAAGTCTGAGCGTAATGATCCTTACTAGGGTGGTTTGCCAGACTCTTCTCTTTTATACAAAAACTTCATCTTTACGTCCCAGGGATGAAATGCCTCAGTTAAAAATGGTTGAAACAATTATAGACTCGCCATCGTATGCGGAATTGCTGGAATTGCTGGACAATCAATTCTTTCAACCTCATGAACATGTGCGTTGGTTAACACTTGAACTAGGGTCTAGATCCAGAAAACAGGGATGAGCCAACGGGAGCTCCATAACCTGTTCCCCCCTCTACGAGTTGCAGGGACCATGTCTTGGATTGAAGCAAACCTGCAGTGAAGATCACTTGTTAGCAGGAACAAGAAGATGGTGGTGGTGGGTGAGACAAGATAGCCTTCGGGAGCCTCCAGAACTTGGTCTTTGAAGTGGGTGGTGCATTGTTCCCAAGTCAATGTCTCAGTATAGCCTCTACGGCAATTCCCGAAAAATTGGTTACAAGATCTGGAGGATTTCATCAGTGGGTTAAGATCTGAGAGTTCGAGTGCTTTGACAAAGGGGAGAATGGGATTACCAGGATATCGGAATTCGAGCGGAATAATATGGGGAAGTTGCAATCACAGTCGCAATCACCAACATGCAGATTTTAAGTGCATCTGCCAAGAGTAACATCAATTGGCTGGGATAAACCGTTTACCCGGTAGTGATATCGGGTCGCGACGCCATTCGGCACTTGGGCTCCACGTTTAATGGGATTCAAGCCATTGTCGTTTCTACACGTGAACATTGCTGCACGCTAATTGTTAGATCACGTAGATAAAAGGGAAAACGCCGCATGTTCGTTCTGCAGGTCAATTGATGGGTCTTGCCGAGGTAATCATGCATACAATCTGTACGTAGGTAGGCTACTAACTGCAGTAGCTGGCGGTGAGCGAGACATGACTGAGAGCTGAGCTGAACTTGTTCCACAAATACGCGTTCCAAGACTGGAACCCGAAGTGTAAAGAGTGGCACTGAAAAACATCTAGAAGACTTCTTCTGTCTCTCCTTACTAGAAAGTGACATATCATATGTTTGTACCGTAAGAGAAACCAGGGTTTGATACCGTCACGCTTCTCTGTTTATCTGTCACTACACCACCATGACGAATATCGCTTCTGCTTTCATCATCCTCCCCGACGCCCCCCAATCTGGATCCATCCACCTTAGCTTCCCACTAATTTAGCTTCGACAAGCACGAGCCACTCAAACACACGATCAACGAAAGCCTGATATCGAATCGTCCGGGCCGGGCCTCACTTTTGGTCGCCTTGAGCGTTTAAATCATGGCTTTACAGTAAAGTTTGACAAGCATCTTACTCTCACGGATCAGGCAACATGTTGAACTCTATTATTCCCTGTGGACTAATCTCGATCCTGAATCTTAATGGATGAAGCAGAGGCCATGATCGCCCAGAGCTGAGATAGCCTACCCTGGCAAGCATGGTCAATCATTGCCAGATTGCTCATTCCTGTCATGTCCAAACCCGGCATCGTAGTGGAACGACCTGTGTTGGGCCACATTCCAAAGTCTTGGCACCACTGACTTTTTTCTTTTTCTTCTTTTCTTTTTCTTTTTTCTCTCCGCTTACCAGTTTTGTCTTTTTCCTCGTTTGCTGAACCTTTTTTTCCGTAAACTTGCGAATAAAACAAGTACGGTGTTTCTCCCTCATCTCCATCTAGTTTCGGTCTTCTCCATTTCTCATACTACTACTCCCCTCCTCCCTGCATAGAACTACTGCAGACTCACAACCAACAATCAACCCTAACGCCAAGACATTGCACAGTCAGGCATTTTAGTCGCCCACTTGCTGCATTGCACTACTCTTTGACCAACCTGATCTGATATTCGTCTCTCGATCTGACTAATAGTAATGGCTCCATCCGACGGCCTTTCTTCGATCTCATACCGACCCATTGATCTGTCGGCTCGCGAGTTTAGGCTGCTAGAGCTGCAGCCATCTCCCACCAACGACATCAACGAGCGTGTAGTCTGTCGCCTCGTCCATGACAAGCTCACTGCATCCCCGGACTACATTGGTCTCTCAGCCCTCTACGGTGACATCACAAATACAGAGACCATCATCCTAAATGGCAACAAAGTGTCTATACCCTCGGACCTTGCAGAGGCGTTACGCTATGTCCGTGATGTCTTTCTTGGAAGACGCATCTCCACAGCCCATTCAACATCAGCCCTCGATCTCGAAACACAACGAAACAACACTGCCACCTCAGATGACTCGCCACCGCCGTCACCTACAACAAAGCGGCCTGGCTGGTTGAGAACGTTCCTCAAGAAACTCCTCGATCCAGGCCCTGCTAAGACAGACAAGCAACCTCCCCTTCGCGTCTGGGTCGATCTATTATGCATCAACAGACGAGACAAACGCGAGGACGCCGAGCGTCGCGCCTCCATGGCCCGAGCCTTCAAGCAGGCGAGACTCGTAGTAGGATGGCTGGGACCCAAGGATTCAACGTCTGACCTCGCCATCGAGATCATCAGGGCGTGGGATAACTGCATGCCTGCCAACTTTGGAGAACCCGGTGACCGCGAAGCGCACCCCGAGAACTACGCTCCAATTCTCCAATGGATGGGTCCCGTCGCTCATCTCAGCGACATTCCTGAGGGTATCACGGACCCTACTGAAGTACCCAGCTACAAGGCTATCTCCAGTTTTCTGAATCGGCCTTATTTCCGGAATACGTGGATCCTTGATGACATCGCCATGGCGTCGTTTCCTACGTTCATGGTGGGCGATGGCATCGTGTCTTGGATGCAGATATTACGTCTGAATCGCGTCAATGAGGATATCAAGGACCATGGTGCTGAGATGTTTCCTAGTGAGCTAAGGCCTTTACTTGAGTATATGCCTCTTGGAAGCGTGTATACTTTCTTGAAGGAGTTTGATCGGAGGCAGAAGGTGGAGGAGGGTCGACCACCGATATGTTCTACGCCTGCGAGTTCTATAAGGAGTTCTGTTTCAATGACGCCCTTGCATCCGAGGCCGCGATCGTAGATGGAGTTACTATTACGATACCCTGTCCAGACTGTCATTTTTGTGGGAGTCGCTACGGATAGACACTAGTTTGGGATGGTCATGTTATGATGCTTTCCTTTGTAATTTGTCAAGTAGATATCAATTTAGCGATGTTATTGTTGCCTGAGAACACCAGCCATTCAATCAAATGGCGTCTAAGTGAACCACATTCCTTCTGGAAGCGCTCCAGCATCGACTGAAATGAGTGTCTCGCATGCAAGACCTTGACTCATTAGCCTATCGACTCTGTTTCCAGAAATGATCCTCTTCAATGTCTAGAATAATCTATAACTGCAACGGTATCCCCAGACTGGCCCTGCATAGACCTTCGAGGCTTCATCAGTTCATCTCGCAGGCCTCGACTTTCGCCTTACACACCCTTACTGCCGGCCGGCAACTAAGCGCCATCTACGCAATGGAATGCACAGATGAATGGCCTCCAGGTTTCAGCCACCCTCCCGTTTTACGCCACTGCATGACTTTTCGACGGTTGCGGTTCAGCCGCCAAACTTTAATTGGATAACGTACGACTTCTTTCGTTCTTTCGTTCTTTCGTTCTGGAAGGCTGGTGACTGGAATGCAACTCATCATTTGTGTGTCACTGTGTCTTACATGCAAAGACGTTCGAGGCTTGGTATCGATTGGTATGCGGATTGGACGGATGAGGTCTTGTGATCCATGATTGGTTAGACAAGTTTCTGGTTTTTCATGTTGGTTTAGGGCTTGCGTCACTGATGATCTCGAACATGAGATGAAGCAAGAGTGCTAAGTTCATGAAGATCTAGAACCAAGAATCCTGATTTTCTTCCAAACCCTTCCTTGTGAATGTTCTGTCCGAAAGCAGTATTTTGGAATGAATATCTCCGGTATTCCACGGAGGTAATTGCCGGTACATTCTCGCCAAGAATGGAGGCGTTCTGGACCTGCTTTTTCTGCGTGGAGGGTCTGAAGATCGTGCATGGAAATTGATCATCGGCTTCTGAGGTCCCTGATCAACGTTCGGCACTCGCGCTTACTTCCACCTGCGGCCGTTTTTCTCTGTTGGTGGACATGTTCCTGCGTCAAACTGGAATGTAAACAAAGTAAGATTGGTCTATATGCTATGCTATGCTATGCTATGCTATGCTATGCTAGTAACTAAAATCAACGTTGGCTATAGGCGTTGCTGAATTCGGCGGGTGATGCGAATGTATCGAGTGCTGATCATCTGCCGAGCTTGTAGTGTTGGAGTTTTGAAGTTCTGTTGGTTGTTCGGTGGTAGACCAGCCGGTATTGCGCATGGCTTGGAAACTCCAGCTGGGGTTAAAACCTGGACTTTCCCAGGCGTGTTGTACGCGCTCGTACATTTCGTCAATTTGCTCTAATGTCATTCTGCTTGTTTCATATACCAGGAACCAGACGAAGACGATGGCAAGGATACAGAATGTTCCCCAGATGAAGAAGATCTTCAGACCGAAGCCGTCAGCGCCTCGACCCATTATAAACGGGGGCGCGTAGGCCACTGCAAAGTTCAGGAGCCAGTTTGCTGTGGTTGATACAGACATGGCCTTTGCGCGGACCTTGAGAGGGAAGATCTCGGACGTTACGACCCAAGTGACTGGGCCCCAGGATGTGGCGTAGAAGAAGACATTGATGGCGCAGCAGACGATGAGGGCCATATTGGATGTACTTCTGAGGTCTCGAGATGATGTTTCGTTGGCTGTCGATACAGCGCCGATGATAAACTGACACACAGCCTGACCTAGGGCACCAGCCATGAGAAGCTTCCGTCGTCCCAGTTTCTCAATCACGATGAGGCCGGGGATTGTGCAGACGCAGTTGACGATGATCATGACGAGGTTGATGATGAAAGGATTGCTGACGCCGGATGTGTTAAAGAAAGTTGTTCCGTAGTACATGACGAAGTTGATGCCAGTCAATTGCTGCAACATTTGTAGACCACAACCTGTCAAAGTCCGGCGTCCAAGATTGGAATTGCTAGTAAACAGATCTTTGTACGAATCATGACCCAGAGTGAGCTCATACTGGTGATTAGCAATAATTTCCTGTAACTCATTCTGAAGAGCAGGATGCGTGATATCAAGTCTTCGAAAGCGGCTCAACGAAATGCCAGCATCGTCATTACGGCCTTTTTTAACCAAGAAGCGAGGCGTCTCTGGGAGCATAACGATGCCAGCCGCCAGGATGACACCAGGGACGAGTTGGAGGCCTAGAGGGATACGGTAGGCCGCCGAGCTGTTGATGTTTTGTGTGATGACGTTGATGACGGTTGCACTGAGGATTCCGACAGTGATGGAGAGCTGGTAAGCGCAGATGATGCTTCCTCGGATCCATTTTGGTGCTGTCTCGGATTGATAGAGAGGGACGAGAACTGATGTTGCTCCTACTGCAACACCTGCCAAAGCCCTTCACATGAACTGTCAGTACAAAGGACATCATGGAAGTGAGGATAATTGAGCTTACCTTCCGACCAGCAACATCGGTGTCGCTTGAGCACATACTTGAAAGATAGCTCCAATACAAAATGTGACAACAGCAGCGAGTAAAGTCTTGCGACGACCAATAGTATCGCCGAGGGGAGCAGCTAGGATTGAGCCGACAACAGCTCCTAGACTGAGAATACCGACGATGAGGGATGAGTCTGAAGGACATAGATCGATGTGACCATCTTCATCTCTACAGGACCGGTCGGTGGAGAAGTGGTCCTGGAAGACGTCCATCACAAGGACGCCATTGATGACCCTTGTAAGCCATGATTAGTTGACGATCATATGGGATGAAGCATGTGTATAGTGAGTGAAGTGGTGACGATAATGAGATGGGGTACACGTCTATGACGCGACGCGTCAATGCAGTATAGAGGCACTGAGGTACAGGGTCGCGTCACACAAGTTTGCATGATAGTGCATTCACATGCAACCGCGCCGCAAGACCCTTCCCCAAGAAGCAACAAGTTACGAGAGAATAATTCGGAAAAAGGGTTCTCAAACTCACCCCACATCGTAGCCAAACAGCAATCCGCCCGAAGCAACAAACAAACCGACCAGAATAGCGCGTATCGAAGACCCAGCAAAGTTCTCGGGCTTATGCCAACCCATGGCTCGTACCATGATGAGATATCATTGACTGCTGTACGTTGACAGAGTACAGTATTACAGTACAGAAGGGTTTGACAGTGAGAGAAAAATGCTTTTTTTCAGGAGGTGAACCAATGATATGATGCGGAGAAAGCTAATGGCAAAAAAAGACTCAAGCAGAGCATCTCCAATTAATTGATCCACTAAAGACCCTGGACGGACAGGAATCTCCGTTCAGCTGAAGTGGAGAAACGCGTCATTTGGAGATAAAAGTGATGCGACATGAATTGATTGGGTGAGAGGGTTGGAGACATGGCAAAAAGTTGGATGGGGCAAAAGGAAGAGGTCCTACCCGGGTTCGAACCGGGGACTTCGGAAGAGTATTTTGATGGGTAATCAAAATCCAACGTCCTAACCACTAGACTATAGGACCTGAGTCTTGTTGCTGGCAATGTTGCCGTAGACAAACACTATATAGTATTCTGCTTTGGAGCAGCGCGACGTAGGGTAGGGTTTGCTTTTGTTACGTGAACAGTAAAATTAAAAATCCATTCAACATCGGCCCTCAACTACGATGATCTGATGCTATATTTTTGTCTCTTCAGCAGTTCTAATTGCAGGAGCTGAAAGACATTGGGTAGCAAGTATTCTAATCGAGATGTGCTGATTTGTTGAAGTCTTTAAGAACTAAGATGCGTACCCAAACCACAACTCATATCAACCTAACCACCGTCGGATTCTCTACCGAAACGACACATTCGTTCAACTCATCGCAATACCCCACTCTTTCAAAATGACGTATCTCATTATCGAGATATATCTCTCGCAGAAGTAATCCTGACCAAACACCACCACCCGAACGCATCACGATGCTCAACACCAAGATAGTTCCTGCATCCACAAGGTTATTGAAGTTCGGCTCGTCAACATCAAGATGAGCCACGGCACCATCGACACTGTCAGGGGTGCCTTGTGTCTTCACATGAAGAACATCAGAGTTACTGCAGGACACGACGTGAGATAACGGGCCCGATATCTCAATCCATGCATTCGCCTTGACTTGCAAAAGGGAGTCTGGCGGCTCGTATTCGCAAAACCATGCCTCTACCCGTGCACGCGAACTGGAGAAATGTCCAACTGGCATGCTGAGATTTGTCTCGACAGAAGCCCAAGACCAAGACGGTATGTAGCCTTGTGTATACCCCGAACTGCGCTTGCTATCACCACCTTTCCTGTACCATGTAAGTGACTCGGGCATCTCTTCTAGCCATAAGCCAGCAAGGTATGTGTACTCTGTTCCTTCCTGGTATAGTTGAGCGATCCCACCCAGTGCGGGTAACCTGTCAATGTCTTTAGTGAGACTCCTGAGGCTATAATGCCCAATGATATCCCCCCATTCTTTATCCTCTCCATTGGTCACGAGATCTCTCAGTAGATAGGCAGGCCTCATTGATCTCTGGGTGATTTCATTTGCGTAGCCTACGAAGCAATCCCACAGAGTCATTTCCTCAATGTGCAGGACTTTCGGAGAGAGCATCCACTCCTGGTACGTCCAAGCGCGTTTTAACCAAGTGCTTTTCCGACTGTAGGTTACCAAAGAATCTGACTCAAGATCCCAAACGGAACTCTCGCGCCTATCCATTGTCTCGTAAAACCATATTCGTTTTCTTGGACTCAAGGGTTTCCCATTAACCTTTGCCAGAATCCTTGGCCCTGAGAAGTAAACTCTGTCCTCCCTTCGATGTATGAAACTCTGAGGAGAGGCGTCGCAGACTTCAGTCGCTATTGTCAATGATGCTCCTCCGTAGATATTGCACATCTGGGCAGATTCGGTTTCCCAATCCTTGATGTCTCCTTGGATGATACATAGCGCGTCGGCCCAGAGATATTGGTATCCCAGGGCATGGCAAAGCCGAATCGCGTCGGCAATGGTTGCTGGTAGCTCCGCCAGAGTAAGCTGCCTAGGAAATACTGCAGTTGTTGTCATGCTCTCTTGTTTGGCAACGCCCCAGCAGTACGATAAGCACACATACTCGTGTTTGCCTTCCAAGTGATGGGTTTCAATTACGCTGACTTCTGTGATTTCGCCACCCGTAGGTTCGATCTCGATGACGCGACTTGGAAGTCGGGCATGAGAAGTGTTTCTGGCGCATGCCTCATGATTTGCGAGACACTCTTGCCTCCAGCTTCGTATCAAGTTCAAATGAGGTTCCGACAGGAGTTCCCTCGATGGTCGATGTGTAATGTCTGTGTCATATTCGTCTTCTGTGAGAACCGTACCCTCAATCGTGGACCACAAGCTTGCAGTTTCGTCGAACTCGACGGGACTTGAGCATGGAATTCGGACTTGAACGTTGAAGATTGGAAACAACTTTCCTGACTGGACGTCTCCCGTGATGGACGCGCTGGCATACCTCTCATGATCCTCTCGGTCAATAGTGTAGCGAACCTTCCCCCAGGAATCTTCAACCAGTAATATCAAAGGTCCCTCTAGTTGTCCCTTGTGTATTGCTTCATCAAAGCACATTCCAAAAGGCTTATCCTGGTCAAGGTTGATCTCTGTCTCGTGCTCATAATTAATCTGCCTGACCACCTCCTTCATAAGACTTCTGGCCCGGGAGTCACCCATTTTGAGGGACGCAGACGACGCACGGAGTCTCTGCTGGTGTTTCTCATCAAACAGAACATCGACCTTGTCAGATAACCCGAGGGTATCGAGCAACAGCTGGCACATTTGGCAGCCATCATCCGCCGAGTCTTTAAGAGCAACAAGATTGGAGTGATGGTGATATGCCCATGAGTATACCTTATTTCCCTGTGTGAGTTGAATCTCATGTCTTCTCCAAGACGTCTCATTCTGTGGGTTCCAGTTAACGAAGTCGTCGCAAATCGCGCAAACACTGGCTTCGTCCTTTATAGACGCCATTCGCCTCGAATAAATTTGCCTAAGCACCCGTGGGCCGTAAAATGTTTCTAGAAATAGATTATCCGCTCAGCATGCTATGGTAGAGTGAGAGTTTGTTACGTTAGGGTCCGTCAAGCTGAAGCATGATTGTCATGGCGGGGTATCTCTGAGACACAGGGGAGTCAGGTCATATTTTCCTTGCTGTCATCACCAACAGGTGGGTCTATAGTCATCACCTGCTACTTTGGGTCCCGATATCTGATGTTGTAGGTCTCCATTTATTATCAATCGCTATTGACCATTGTTCATTCTCATCGTGCTAGAACCAGTCTAGTAAAACTTGCGGTCATCAAACTGCTCAAACTTCTCGCTGATAATCTTTCTCGTCAACTCCATCAATTGATCTCCAAGCTTCTCATTCTGCGAAAGCTCGTTACCAGCCTCTGGCACAGCAGGAGGACAGATGTATTGTCCCGACTTATCAGTGATAGTCGCAGCGTACACAGCGCTAGTAGCGCCCTGGAATTGATCCTTCTTGAAAGGCTCCATGCCAGTTGACATCATGTAGCCGGCAAGAGGGTATCTGTCATATGTTAGTTGGTTCATGTATAATGATGAGGGACAAGGGAAGCTTACGCTTCGTGGATATGCTCAGTGCTCTGTCTAGTGCTGACGAATCCGGGATGAGTAGCATTCACCAAAATCTTAGGAGATCCACCCTTTGTAACATTGCGCTCAAGATAGCGAGTGTACAGAATGTTGGCCAACTTTGATCGTCCGTATTGAGGGTTGGGTCCGAGATCAGTGTTGAGCTCATCCAAGCTCTCAAACTTGACGTCGCTAGGAGCACCTTGATGAGCGTTGGAAGCCTGGTTCACAATCCTGACAGTTCCATGCTTTTCAGAGGTCTTCTTCAAAAGGTCAAAAAGATAGCTGGTCAGAAGGACATGACCGAAGTGGTTTGTCGCCATGTGCTGATCAATTCCATATGGCGAAAGTTGGTAAGTCTGAATACCTCTCGCAGCATTATTAACAAGGATATCCAATCGATCAGTAGAATTCTTGATTTGATCAGCGGCCTTCTTGACTTCAGCAAAGTTACTGATATCGCATTGGATCCATTCGGTGCGGTCAGCCTTGTCCTGGCCGAGCTCTTCAGCGACGGACTTCTTGGCGCCGTCAACGACCTCTTTGGAGAGCGAGAGGATGATGAGCTTGCTGGTGTCATGGGAGAGGAGGGTGTGGGTTACGCCATAGCCGATTCCTTCGCTGCCGCCTGTTACGACAGCGACTTTGCCGGAGAGGCTGGGGGTTTCTGAGAGGGCGAACTGGTGAGTGGCCAGTTGTTCGGCGGGACCACCGAAGTTCTCAGCGATGGTGTTCTGGAGGTGTCAACCAAGACATGGAAAAAAACGGGAGGATTGAGGGCTTACCTTGACAGTGTCGATTATGGAAGCCATTGTGCGTATCTGAGTTCTGTTCGAGAATTGACAATTGTTGGTATATGTAAATGGGGCTCTAGTTGATACGGTAGTGGTTCTAGTAGCGCGGTATAATAACCCTGCAGATGTTCTTCTTCCAGCGGTAAGATTTAGAGTTTTCATTCAAAGATATGCGAAGGAAAAGAGTCTTCGTGTAGTTATTTCTGGTGAAGATCTTACATATACTCTCTACGATGACGGCCATGAATCACCACTCTCCACCAAGTCAATGACGTACATGTCACAATAATGACGAGTCTTATGCAGTGACCTGAGACAAACATAGTCATCGGTATGCGTGGCTCTCAATCAGTCTTGGCTTTTTCTTTACTGTTTTGCTTTGGGATGTTGTTTGGACTACATTTTAGTGCTGTGATAGCTTCAATACTACCGCACCACTTTGAGCCGTACTATTCCCATGTGTATTGTCTGTACCCGTGATGCTTCGTATGTTGAAGTCCAACATGAAAATAAATGTTCTCTAAGACTTAGAGGCACTTAGGAAAAACTCATCCAAGTCCTTTGCAAACATTTTCTCCACCGCCTTCCTCATAACATTTCCCTTCGGCGTCCTGGGCAACGTACCCTTCTTCACAACAAAAATAAGCCGTGCATCAGAGATCCACACATGAGCGTACTTTTGCTTTTGAAACAGGGTAGTCCTGAAGATAATCTGGTTCTTGAGCGCTAATAGCTTATCTTCACCCGCCTCAAGAATCGAATCATCCTTTGCCTCAACCACCATTGCCGGCGAAAGACGTCCAGAACCAATGACAGAGATAGCGCTGATGAGATCGCTTTCACAAATCTGCATTACTTCGGCTTCCAGAGAACCTGCGTCACAGGATTGACCAAGCTGCATCTTGATTCTATCGTCGACTCGGCCTCGATAGACGTATTGATCTTTGCCGACACACTGGAAGAGATCGCCAGTATGAAACTTGCCATCTGATTTGTTCCTAAGAGAAGGATGGGGACAGTCATCTGTATCTGCAGGGACGACAAGCTGAAACAGCTGATCTGATCCAGACGAGGTTTCACTAAAGGGAATAAACTCGCATCCTGATCCAGGCAACGGGGTGACATATGGCGAAGTTGAAGTGGACATCATGGAAGCGCCAATCTCAGTAGAACCATAGAAATTGATCAGCATGAGTCCATTTTCACGACCCCATGCTTCCTCTTTGGGCTCAAGGGTATGACCAGCGAAGTTGATCTTCTCAAGGTTCTGGAGCTTCTTGAGGAATGCATCGTCACGACGGGCCTCAGCGAACATTGGTACAAGGAGACCAGGAAAGATGGTCAATATGGTCAGTCCTCCATTTGTTATCATATCGTCGAGTTGTAAAGGCGAATAAGGAATGTTGGTAGGTAACAGCAAGCAACTTCCGGCCGCCAGGTGTACTGCGAGGATAATAGTGTTGCCGAGATGGGCATGGGAGCCACTGAAACAAGTTAGCACTAGAATACTGCCAACACCATGGAGAACTTACATGGCGGAGATAACTGAGTTGGGTCTATCCCTTATATGGTCAGGGTAGTGTTTACGAATCAAGCATTCTAGCCACCGCACGGTCTGGGGGACTAGCTTGGGTATGGACGTAGATCCCGAGGTATGAAAGATAACCAAGATCTGATCACCGGCTGTAGAAGTCGTGACAGTGTTCAGGTACATGTCAGGCGGTGTCCTGCCTACGACTCCACTGATAGAGATCGTAGGCAGTGGGCATTCCTTAGCTAGGGGTGCGCAACCTGGATCGTGTAGTAGAGCTGTAGCGCCGCTCTTTGCCAGAAGTTCGAAGACGATAGAAGGATCTTGCATACGAATGGGGAATAACTGTGGGATGAAACCTGCTCTCATCAAGGAGAGATAATGCAGCAAATCCTCGTAAGACAGTCCTTTTATCCTGCATGGGATTAGACAGAGATATCAAAGCGCATTGTGTAAACTTACCAAAGTCCAACTACAGAGCCTTTAGCAATTCCTGCTTTAAATAGCTCCGCGGTCCAATTCTTTGCCGCATCGTTGATATTCAGCCAATGCTCCGCATACGAGACCGTCTTATAGCCTGGCCCATCCGCATACCTCACAGCAGGGGTATCTCCCCGTGACTGCGCAAGGGACTGGATTACAGAAAGTGGCGTATGGAATGTTCGCATCCTGAAAACTGGTGATATGAAGACGACAGTCGGCAGAAAAAACTGATCAATATCATACTTTTATAAGCACTGCGACGGAGCGTGATTCTCGTCGCAGGCGGAACCTCTCAGCGGCGTAGCAAGACATAATTAGCAGGTAGTAAGAAATTAGACGACAAAAAGTGAGATGAAGGATCTCATTGTCGCCGCGATACGACATTCTGAAAACTCAATGCGGCTTAGGATACGATTACACGACCATGTTACCTTCCATATCTGGCTAGCTACCTATAGAAATGCGACTTATAGGACGAATGACCTACTGTAGGTTAAACTATCGTTGTTCAGAAGGCGACAAGACTACTAACATCTGACTTGAAGCAAATAAAAAAAATGATATAAGTTGTCAGCAATGGCACTGGACCTCACCAACTGCTGCGTAAGAATTTGAGCATAAATACCCAGTCTTGATAGGCTATTCACGTGTTCAATCTGCAGTAGAGCTCTTGGATAAGGGTACTGTTTGCTTTGGCCTCAGTCAATTGAGGAGTGAATGATGATCTTTGTGAAATCGAGTAGCACAAGATGATAGCGCTTAGATATATAAGTGACCGATTTCACTGCAATTTTAGCCCCTCTCGAGAGGACAGACTGGGAGGTATCCAAAAGCGACCGAATGAGAAGGTAGACAGGGATAAGAGGCGGGCGCAGCGGACAAAAGACAGGGGTGTTATGTTCGCATCTTGACAATGGTCCACTGCACTTGGGGCTTGAAAGATTTGGGGTCTCGAAAGCATGTATTTGCGTATTTTTCTATCGCGAAGGATTATACGACCTCACTCAATGAAGGTGTGGATGGGAGGAAAATGTTAAACTGGCCAATGAGAGGTGGGGTGAGATGACGGGTGTGGGTGACCCTGGCGTATTGGCATCATGAGACGGTTCTCAATCTGTATCAATGTGTTGACAACTGTTAGTTATGTCGATCGGGCTTTTAAGAGTCATGGCCTGTATTTAGATTGTTATTGTAAAAGTCAATTTAACTTAGAACAGGCCTCTCTGTCTACTCTATGGGCAGTGACTTGTAAGCAAAAGGATTCATAGCTGCTGTATACATATAAAGCTGTGGAGTGGCCACTTTGACAAGAGTGGGCCTCTATGTTCATCTTAGTTGTAGCTTGTTGTGATGAATTTTTGAACAAAACGACTTCCATTGGAGGCAAGAAGTATATATAAAGGCAATTTTGCTTTCACTGCAATTTTAACCTCTGTCGAGAGGATGGATTTGGAAGCATCTCATAGCGACCAAAAGGGAAGGTTCACAGGGCATAAGAACAGGGCGCAGCGGACACAGCCACAACGCAGCGCCTCGCGCCCTCTCTCGCTGAGTCTCGCTCCACTGTATTTTTAACCTCTCAAGCCTCTGTCAACTGGTTGTTAAGTTGCTGAGAGGATTATTAGTTTTCGCGTAGTAAGCATTATTTGATCGTGTGCCTCGGCATATGAGCCCAAACAACAATACTTAACTATAGACATTGTGTGCATTTGGTGACGACAGGCATGTATTCTGCAAAGAAAACCAGCACCTAAAGCTAATAGGTATCTGAGAAATGTCTGTTGTTTTATTTCGAAAATTGATTTGTCTATTGTGACTCTTGTCGCATTCTGCTATCAAAGGAACTCATGATGAGTCTTTTCCCCCTTGTCTCAGGTTGGCCAAGTCTAATAGGATATATCGGAGCCAGATCCAACGCTTCACTGCAAGTTCAACCTTTGTGGCGGAATGGAATTGGGGCACATCTCATAATACAAATCAAAACCCAAATGCAAAAAAGTAACTACTCGGGGCTTGCTTGTGACATCTGACACACCAATTTGCATTGCAATTTTAACCCCCACCGCGGTCACCTGCAAGTGTAGTGTCTATTGGAGTATCTAGGTTGAGTGTGCCTGTCGTGCCCGGGTCGCTCCATTAGACCAAAGGTGTCACTACGAGATTGTACCTTGAGAGTCCAAGAGCTCGAGCAGACGACAGTGTGAGATTTGCGTCCATTACTGTCCATGTCACAGTGCATACGAAGCTGTACGGCGTGCATAAAAGGTGGTCAGCAATCTCCTGATTACTGCATGTCGACAGCCTCAATTTATCATTGAGGGGAATTCTCTCTTGCAAAAGCAATTTATCTGCTTGCCCGTGTCTGAATTAGAAATATATCTATAAGAGTTTGGATCGGAGCTTTGTCATATAATACAGAACCTCAGGACTTGATTAAAGTGTTAGTGAGCCTATCGTGCAACTGAACTCCAAGCACAACCCCAAGGCCACTGAATAAAGTCACGTTCGCGACCACAGCCACAATGCATACACTAATCCTGTTTTCTCCTCCAGCCGACCAGTTAAACGCCCCCAAGATGTCTCGTTGAAGTTGTGCAGCCAAACTGCAAAAGCCCAATACAACAATGCGCAAGGCAGCTTTTCTTGTACACGTAAGCAACTGGGCGAACTGCAGCAGAGCCTCATTGGGCTCGATTAAGGGGAGTTTGGGGGATGAGCTCATCCCGTTCTTGACCTAACAAAGCTAGCTTTGATTGACATTTCTTTTCCAACATCATCCCTGACATTGTCACAAACATTTTTGAGTAACTAGTATTTGTCTCAAGAGTTTCCAAGATCTAGCAAACATAGTCGCTACGACACATTAACAACCCTGGGCGTGTCGCGATGGCGTCATCAACCCCGCAGCAAGGCCAGGATGGCGCAGAACAAAGCCGCCGTCCTCGGGACGATCGCGCCCCGTATCAAGAAGACCCTTCGGATGATGAGAAAGGGAAGAAGAAGACCCGCCAACGAGGACCACCTAGAAGACAACATAAGAAACCATCTAGACAGCGACGCGCACACTCTACCGACGACTACTACTATGACTACCCGGCGGAGACACAGGGTACTGGCTTAGGCCTCTACAGTCCTGGTCCTCGCGGCTACGACACTTACTCTCCAAATGCCGGACCCTTTCAACAAGATGCAAGCCCATGGTATCCTTCACCGAGTCCCCAAACTCCTTCTTCATATCCTGCCAATTACCCCAGTTCATATCCGTTTCCCTCTGACCATTACAGCTACTTCCCTGGTCCTTCTAGGGCGCCACCTTACTCACAGCCAGGACCATACAGACCAGTAACAAATACCCAACGCCCGATGGAATACGATGATGTAGAGTTCCCAACGCCTGATGCCTACGACCCTACGCCTCCACCACCTCCTGCGTACCCAGACTACCCTTCCCGAACACCTAGACGACCCCAACCTCAACCGCTGGTGCCCAGACAGCCAGCCTCTGATCCCCCACCTGTCATGAGAGGTGCGCTTCCAGAGCGACAGTCCAAGAAAAAGCCATCCAGTCGACGAAGAGACAGCGCCCCACCATCGAGCGATCAAAAAACATTACAGGTTATGGGCCAAGTCTTGGATAGTCTGGATAACGTCCGGAGACAACTCGAAGACAGGAGCTCAGAAGTTCAATCTGACCCGGGAAGATTCTGGCCTAGATATCTACCTGGAAGTGCAACAACAAGTCAGTACAGCCGAGACGAGACGCGCGAGAAACAAGAACGAGATCATCTGGTAGGAATCATCGACCGACTGCTCGAAGACAGGGAACGACAAGGCTACCGCAATCCCTTCCTGAGTTCGCAACGGAATGATATAGCCGCTATGATTGGGGGCAGTCTTGCTGGTGTAAGCGAGACTGAAATGAACAGAGCCCTGATCAGACACGGCGATGACAAGGAGATCAAGTCCAAGCTCGATACCATCCTGAACCTTCTCGTTGACAGGGGGATATATCCTCAACAGCCATTTCAGCGAGAGCACCAAGAACATAGAACAGGCCGCCAAGTCCCGCGTGGAGAACCGACTGTCATCTCCATCACCTCATCGCGTGAACCCGACATAAGAAGACAGGCCTTACAGCGTCGTGCATCCGTCGCTCACCCTCCAACCAGCGGACGTCCTATTATTCAGCACCAACCAGCACATACATCAAACCAATCACGCGTTCGGCAAAGAGTCACTAGACCTCCTGAGCCAGAGGACGAAGAGTTTGATGAACAGTACGACCTCTTCGGAGGCTACGAAACACAAACACAAGACAGTCCTATCCAAGGAAATCTCCGCGCCAGACGTCTAAGTATGTCACGCGAAATAGACGGAAGTGAAGCAGTATCCGAGCAACGTGGTAGAAGAGTCCTAGTAGGTGGCGAGCAGAGAATGAGACCGAGATACTACGCCACAGTTGAAAATGAGGAGGAAGAAGAAGATGATGATGTAGTTCCGATTCCGACGCGATCGAGTGTTGCTCGCAGAGTGAGAGTCGAGGGAGACAAACAGGGAGAGAGACAAGCACCTCCTGTGCCTGATGCGCCTGTCTCTGTGGTGGGGCAGAGAAGAAGAGTTGTGCCGCGGGTGAGGTTTGATGGTGATTAGATTGTATGAGATATGACGGTTTATGTTTTATGATGTCACGAGTAGCGCTATTAAGTAACATTCAGATAATACGAATCCTTTATGCATCCTGTATTGACATAGATATCAAACTTCAAGCAGATCCCCAGGTCTATCCTCAGCTCTCCTTTTTTCTTCAGCCTTCGCCCTGAGTTTTCTAGTACTATACGCCCTCTTCCAAAACTTCTTGTGTGCGTTATCCCGAATAGCTTCGTCATGGTACTGCAGGCCTGTTGGAAAAAAGATTTGTACCATAGAGAGTCCAGCATTTGGTACCCATTTTTCCAACTCCATCAGAGCCCCGTGGACACCGTTGGCGTATATGACCTTGCCTGTGTTTGAGCCATGTGACTTGAATGGGTTCCATGTCTTCTTGGCGGATGGCTGTGCAGCATCTCTGTCGGAGGGCTCAGTGAAGGTAGGTTGTATTGCTCTTAACCAACCCGGTGTACCATCCTTCTCTGACATGGACGTGATCCAAGAATGGCTTGAGGTCAGCCTTTGAGAATCAGGCTCATCTACCGTGTTGCCCTGTACTTCTGTTGGACTCGATATCCAAGCCTCCAGACCCGAAAGCTCCTGTCGGACTTGGTCTGGATCAACGTCTGCATCTGCATCGTCATTTCCTGGGCCCTGGTGGATGCCGATGATTGTCGGCGCTCGTTCAAACTTCGTCAGGTGGAAGTTAGAGGCAGCAGGATCTCTCGAGATACCAGCTGCCAAAACGTTGTGCAACATCCCGAGCCCTCCGGTACCGATCAAGAACCACGTATGTTCCTGGAGACCAGATATGGATACCAGCAGACAAATCCAAAGAATGGCCAGTAGGAGTGAAATCCATCGGGTTCCTGCCCGCGGGGTGGACACACGCGTGGATAGCCTTTCCAGGTCCAGTGACCCTGGACATCCGATGAAGACCATTATATGCAAGTAGCCATTCCCACGCGTGAGGCAAGTCACCTTTTCGCGGGTCAACAAGCTTGGCGTAGCCCATTTCTCTTCATTCCATTGTGGCAGTGCAACAGTAATGAATACAAGACAAATGCCAGCTAAGGCGATGAGTAAAATGATCCAGTCTCCGTACAAGAATCCCGGAATAGTCACTATGACGAGCTGAGTCGCCAGCGTGGCCCATCCCAACCACCATATCATATCGCACGTCGGCGACTTGACAGAATGGAGATAAAACACATCAATTCTTATAGACTCAGCGCGGCCGCCCTCACTGATAGGTCTTGGGTCAACCGTATGATGAATCTCATGATCACGAAGGATCCGACCCAATACCCAAGACCGATTATCGCGAGCGAAGCCATTGGAAGCATTAACTAAGATTGAAGGACAATCGGTCGTCGGCATCAATCTCATGCTGCCGACAGCAGCGACGAGGTTGGTGAAACCATAAGTGGCCCAGCCGAATGAGAAAGCGACCGGTGCGATGTGGAAATGAGTCTTAGTGCCAGGTATACGCAGTTTATGGCCGACCAGTTGCGTGATTGCTTTTTGAACGATGTCGCTTCCGATGAGGAGGAGAATGCTGAGGATGTCGCCTGGATTGGCCCATTGTTTTGCCAAGTCTTGTGTTGAAGCACTCATTTTGTCGGTATTTAAGTTACCCGGAAGACAACAAAGTTGGGCTCACACCTGACCTGATCGGGAATATCTTGAATTAAATAGTTAAAATTTACTTCAAAACACTAGATACTTATCTACTACGAATGACGTGAGATGAACACTGATGCACAATTGCCGTGGCCGACGGATTGAAAAGGCAAACGCATCGCCATGAACTTGTCTACAGTGGCTGTAAACTGAAGGTAGGATGCCTGTGCAGGTTGAAAATGCAGCGACAGTTGTCCTGGGCCTTGATGCGCCGAGGTATATATACATCAGACCCTTGTCATTGTGCTAGTGCGGTACTGATCTAGCCACATTGTACGCAGATGTATCACAGTACCGTACTAGCAATCTGTTCGGGATCTACCGTCCATTCTTATGGAGACTTTGCTCCGCCTACGGCCCCCAGGTCAGTTAGAGCCATTTTCAAAAGCTGCCGTCCAATTACAGGGATCACGCCCTGCAATTGCTACACAACCAAGACAACGCACTGGGTGAAGAAGGATCAGGCCATGGTTAAATCCCGTTTATTTGGCTTAAAGCGTTCATTCCATGAGGCCGACGCTTCGAGGTTGCCTAAACCTGGTGCCCGATAAAGCATTACTGCAACCCGCCTCGTCGATACAGCTTAACCCATTGGTTCTGTTGTTCTTTGTAGATGTCGGCTGACACATGGGGGACCATTGAACAGCGGGATTTACATTCAGCTCTGGCGCAGCCTTGTCAGGTACTTGTGTGCTTATTTTCACAATCACGGACTCTCCGGGTACAAAATAACAAGCGTCGCCCCGTTTTGCTTACTCTGTCCATGTCACTCTAACTCTTTCCGTCCATGTAATAATGGTTTCCAATAATTCAATTGCGCAGAGCGCATCTGATCTGGAAAATGGTAAACCTCCACCACTAGAGCTTTGCACCTGTGTCTGACCCGACTGACCAGCGCTCGATACTCTCTTCGGCCGTATACTCAGGCAACTCGCTGAGACAGACGTGTTCAGCAAGGCTGAAGCACCGAGTCTCTTTGTCGTGTATGCCCACGAAAACAATGCTTACGGCGCCGCCAATGCTTCACGCGTTATAGAGCTTATAAAATGGCTTCAGGATATTCGGTCTCGAACTGTTTCGGACCGGGCTCCACTTCCTTTACTTTACTCGCGAACTGGAGGATCCGAGTCTGTCCGGAATATTCTCTCTAATCAGTTCTGCTTACTTCCAGAGAAAGACGCCTCTAGTGAGGATGGTACAGTCCATCGCGTGGACAAAGTCATCGTCTGTGGATCTGAAGTCTTGCGACGGTACTACCGTGACCCTTTCACAACTCCGTATCTCGAAGCTGTCAAGAAGGCCTATGAAGACAGACAAGCCAAATCGAGTCCCATGATGGTGACAGAACAGGCTATCAGAGATGTGGTGGAAGCTCATTGCAAGAATCCTCATTTTCACCATGTCATCACAGAGCTTGCATTTCTCGAGCTCCGAAGCACCCATCATAAGGAGCCGAACAGTATCATTCCACTAGCCCTTGACGAGGATCTAATGGAATGGTTGCCATTCAGAGACAACTGCGATCTCGTTACTAAACTAAAGTCTACTGCCAAGCTTCATCGCCATCAACTCTTCTTCAAGCTTTTGAACCAAATCTACAGCGAGGAGCATCTTTTGATCAACCACTACAAGGATTGCTACGACAGAACCGCCGATCAGCTGCGAAACGTGTCAGCAAATATGGTTTGTCATGTAGTCGACAGCCAGATCAGCAAAACGCAACGAGCCCTCGCTGAGATTGAGAATGCTGCTCTTCGAGGCCGACGACGAGATATGGATAAGATGGAAAGTACCAGAGCACACCACGAAACTATTCGAGGTGTTCGGCAGGACTTGAAGTCTATCGCTGCTGATGTCGAGGCGCGCTCACATGATAAAAGGTTCACTGAGGTAGCCAATTGGTTGTCGGCCTCTCCATACTGGCTTCACCACCAATCGGTATCAGACAAGGTAATGCCAGGCTCCTGTTCATGGATCCTGAACCATCGGGACTATACAGACTGGCATGACTCAAAGACCTCCTCGACTCTACTTGTCCAAGGCGTTAGGGGTTGCGGAAAGTCCTCTATGTTCTCGGTGGTGGTTGATCAGTTACTGCACCAGGGTCAAGACAAATCATCCATCGCCTACTATTACTGCTCAAACACAAAATCAGAGTCTGACCGGGCGAGTCCAGATGCAATACTCCGAAGCATACTCTTCCAGGTGGCGGTCAAGCGAGACACTTGTGTGATCAATTCAGTCATCATCTCTGAGTACGAGAAAATGGGTAATGTCAGCGCAAACTCGGTCAAGCTAGGAACTGCGAGCTGCTTGCGACTCCTCCAACAACTACAAATGAACAAGACAACCATCATAGCCCTGGATGCCGTCGATGAGCTGGCAAAACCTGATCGCGCACAGCTGATCCAAGCTTTGGAACGCTTGGCGGAGGATTCGCAAGGGACCATCAAGCTATTTATCACAAGCCGAAATGACGTCCACGTTGGGAAGTTGTTGCCTGCAGCACTCACCATCGAGGTTTCAACTCATCTCAACAGCAACGATGTCGGAAAGTTTATAGATATGAAACTGGCTTCAGCCGTTCGCAGTCGGACTCTTCTTCTGGGCAACGTATCACACACTCTACTCGGAAAGATACGCGAAGCCTTACTAGCAGGCGCCCAAGAAATGTAGGCGTAACCCTCTAATCTTGATAGTCTATGATACTGATTTAGCTCAAGGTTTCTCTGGATTGAGCTTCAACTCGAGCTGTTGGTCCGAAAGGAAGCAGAAATGGATATCGTCAAGGCTCTCGACACCGGTCTCACTGCTAATCTGGACAACCTCTACGATGAGACCTTCAAATCACTCCAGGCCCTGGACAATACTGCAAAGAGTATTGTGAAGGGTCTTTTCTGTTGGGTTCTATACGCCAAGTGCCCACTCACGATCGACGCCCTTGGCAATCTTCTCAGGCTAAATCTCGGATATTCACAGGAAGTCGACCTACCTGATCTATCGGCTGTCTGCCTCAACATGGTCGTCGTTGATGCCGCGACACAGACACTTCGCTTCTGTCATCCTTCAGCTCGCGACTACATGCGTGAACAGGACATGTTTTCGGAGCTTATTGGCAATCGCTTGATAGCAGAGGCCTGTCTGAGACAGTGCTCGCATGGTCCTGGACCAATTCCTCTTCATGGTTCAGCTCTGAATGCTATTTGCGACCCTAGTGTCTACACAGGATTATACTGGCCTCAACACCTAGCCGCATCTCAATCGGGTGAGAAATTACCTTCCACACTCATCGGGCCTCTGAAAGACTTTGTTGAAGATGAAGATGAAGAGGGACTAGGCTATGCTTTCGTCTGGTGGCTGGATTGGATCAAAGGCATCATGAAGATCCTTCCCCCATACCATCCGCTAAAGATGACATACGAATGCATCCTTAATGACGAGCAGCCTTCTGCCACCTTCACAGCCGCTGTTTTTGGTTTGATAAACTTAATGAACTTGCTCGTTGACCAAGGCACAAATCTTAACTTGGACGAGAAGAGCAAGACTGGCCATACATCACTTTACCTTGCTTGTCTCTTCGGTCACAGCGCTGTAGCTACCAGGCTCCTCAGTCTCGGCGCAGATGCAAACGTTATATGTGGCAGTTTCGGTAACGCTCTACAAGCTGCGTCTTTCAGAGGACACGTTGATGTTGTTGAAGCCCTGCTGAACAATGGAGTTTCACCGAAACCTGGGGCTTCGCCTTTCAAAAATGCCCTTGACGCTGCATGCGAGGCCTCTCAACCCGACGTGGCATTACTTCTTGTTACAAAGTCTTCAGTGATTGAGAAAGAGTCCGAATACGACGAAGCACTCGAAATGGCTACGGATGCTGCTCTATTCGAGGTTGTTGAATACTTGACCAAACCGTCTGTAGCGCGGAGCTTCGGCCGACAGGCGGCCAATAATGAGCACGAAGGTCGACTTGTTCTTGCTATGATCAAGAAGGGTCGCGTTGATAGCTTACGCTCTCAATTGGCTTCTCAGCCCGCCATGAAGGACCGGATACCGGATGATGCAATTGCAATTGCTGCGCTGAGAGGACACGTCGATATGCTTGATCTTCTTTGTGGTGTTGGCTTAGCTCTTGAAGCCGAGGGCAAGTATGGGTCACCACTACGAAGTGCAAGTTTACAGGGTGACCTCCGTATTGTCAAGCGCCTTCTCAATCTGGGTGCAAGCCCAAGTGCAAAATATTCGAAAGGCGATGCTCTCCAAGCAGCCTGTAGCCAAGGCCACATCGCCATAGTACAGCTTCTCATATCCCACAATGCCAACGTCAACCAACAAGGTCCTCCAAGAGGATCTCCAATCCAAGCAGCAGCTTGGTACGGCCATCAGGCAGTGGTCGAACTACTTATCGATGAGAATGCCCAGATCTACTGCGAAACTTACAAGTTCAAGGATGCCCTACATGCCGCCGCAGAAGGTGGCCATGATGAAATTGCTTCGTTCTTGCTGGAAGATTATCCGCCCCCTCCTGGAACAGTCTTACCTGCTGTTTCGCGAGGCGATCACCGGGACAGGTTCTGGTTCTCTGAGCCTGGACCATCAGAGCGGCGGCTTCGGGATGAGAGTCCACACCCTGAGGATACTGATGAGGAAGATGAAGTCGATAACACCACAAAACCTGAGGACGACAAACAACCAGACCCAGCCTTTTGTCAGGCTAGTCAGAATCCCTTGGTTCTTGCATCGAGTATCGGCAATGTTGCTACAATACGACAAGAACTACAAGCGCAGGAGGTCGATGAGGAAACCATTTCGGAAGCCTTCGTCGTTGCTGCTGCAAACGGGAAACTTGAAGCTCTCAAGGTACTGGTAGAGTATGGCCTAAGACACGTTGACGATATCACAAGTCCGAAAGAAGATGGCCTTATCGCTAGCTTGCGATACAAGCAAACAGAATCATACGAGTTGTTGTTAGAGTCACTAGGCGGAGGTGTTTCTGTAGTTGCCTGGTGTCGGGCACTCAAAGATGCATCTAGTGCTGGTACTGAAAGCATCAAGAGAGTTCTTGAACTGGATATCCTTCCTTGGACACGAGAGAGCGCCGAAGAGCTCGCTATGCCTCTCCGCTATGGCAATCCCAATCATGTCTACACGAATCCCGTTCCCGCTTGCGAAAGCCTATTCGAAGACTTGTATTCTTCAGGACGACAAGAGCTAGCCAGTATGATTTGGTACTGGCTTCTACAACGAGGACCTGAAGTACTGAATGTGGCCCATGAAGAATGGGTACTGTTGCTTCACATTGCAGCACGTCACGCCGATGCGACAATCCTGGATGGCTGCTGTGCGTTGCAAGGAGAATGCTTCGACTCTCTGTACCATTCAAGAGTATCTTCGGCAGAACTACTCAGCAGTGCTTGCAAGGGCAAGAACGATGCTACCTTTGGTCATTTGCTCCACCTGGCTCGTCAAGAGTCATGTTCCGAAGAACATGTTATGCCCGCTTATTTAGAAGCTTGTCTCCAAGGGTATACCCACGCTGCTCTGGAGCTGGCCAGGGACGATGGCGATCCATTCATTGACTTCGAAAACTTCAATCTCGGCATCGTTGCTGCATCGGGAGCTGGTCACGCGGAGTTGGTAGTCAAGATGATAAACCCCGCCGAAGACGAGAGTGTCATGAACACCATCGAAACTGCCTTGCTCAGCGCGGCTGGAGCTGGGAAGATACAGGTCATCACTAAGATCCTCGAGGGCACAGAGGTCAGGAGTGTAAATGATTTTGAGTATATCATGGATCGAATTTTGGTTACTGCTTGTGAGATGGGACACTTGGACATTGTCGAATTGTGTCTTAATGAGGGTGCTGACGTTGACTCGACTGTCGCTAGGGCACCGTCTAGTGTGGTGCCGGCCTTCAAAGATGATGAGCCGCAACTACGGCGTGACACCTTAGGGGCACGTCCTGTGTGGTTAGCACCTCCAGTTGCTCACCGATACCCACGCCCGACACAGGTAGATTTTCCAGGACCTAGTCTGGTGGAAGAAGAAGACGACGACGACGACGATGCATGGGAAGACGATGAAGGCTCCATCGACGATGACGAGGGCGTGGAGCAGGAAGAAGAAGACTTAACGGAAGCACTCCAGGCCAGCATCCGAGCTTTCAAACGCATCCTACGTTACGAGGGGATGCCTGGATTTGACTTTGATCCATCGAAATGGGCCCCTAGAGCCATGCAGCAGTTGAGTGTGGTTTTATTGATCCTGGAAAATGCACCTAATCTCCATCTTGACACCAAACTTCCCACTCATCCGCTACGGCTTGCAGTCGAGTTTGCAACTGATGAAGTTGTGAAAGGCTTGCTAGACAACGGCGCGGCTGATGGCTTCAGCTCTGACCAGTTGAGAGACCTAATGCTAGTGGCTGCCGAACGAAGGATCCTCATCGGCGCCCGCATCATTCTGGAGATTCTCACTTGCGATCGCCAATTGACCGTGCCAATCAATTATGACAACAAGGTACATCCCGCGATTGTGGAACTAATGCGATCGATTGTTGAGTCACTCTACGATCCATGCGATAGGAGAGACATCTTTTCCACAAACGGCATGATACCTTCGGAAAAGTCAGCAAAAGCTTACATGAACGGTGGACTACAGCAACTAGTCAGTGCCATATTTCGAAAACTACCTGGCCAAACAGCAAAGGATGTTATCTTTGGGGATGTTCTCCATGTAGCAGCTGCGGCTGGTGACCTGGCTACTGTGAAGCTACTCATCAAACATCACGTCGATGTTAATCACCTGAGACATTATTTCCATACACCCCTTGGAGCGGCAGCCGAGTTTGGACACTGCCAAGTTCTCAAGGCTCTTTTGAGAGCCAAGGCACATGTTCATCCTAGGTGTATGGCACATGGGCTTTTCGGTAATCAAGAACCGTCGATGAAGGCTATTGTAGGAGGGCAGATTCAGGCCTTGAAGACACTGGCTGACAGTGGACTTGATCCCAATGTGGATGCTGGGGATACCCCGCTGCTGGTGTTTGCGGTCGAGTCGAAGATCGCACCTATGGTAAAAGTCTTGCTCGGAGCTGGAGCCAAACCAGACGATCATCCTCTGGCCCTGGTCACTGCTGCTCATGATGGCGACTTAGAGATGGTCAGATATATTCTCGACGCTGGAGCGAATCCGAGGTCTCTCGCTATTTATGGAAAGACTTTGCGAGAAGAGCATCTTTGCAGCCCTCTCTATATAGCATGCGAGAACGGCCGGGCCGATGTTGTGGACCTGCTGTTGGAGCGAGGTGCTCACGCGACTGATGATTCCGGAGATCGCGATGGCCTACCTCTTGTTGTGGCAGCCCGTGGAGGTCATGTGGATATTGTCAAGGCTCTATTAGGCAAGGGGTGTTGCCCAACTCAACGATCGAGGGGTCTGGATGGGCTCTGCCAGAAAGATAATAATGCGTTCGCACGTCGACTACAAATGAGAGATCGCGAACTCCAGCACGGCGGACCTCCTACTCGCGGGCCTTCAATCCAGGTTGAGAGTTCCAGTAGTAAGTCAAACGGCGATGGCTTCCTGAATGCCATAGAGGCTGCATGTGCTGGAGATCTTGGTATCCGAACAAGCTCACAAATTGTTCGCGCTCTTCTCGACGCGATGAATGACCCGAAAACGAAACACGATGCATGCCTAGAGGCCTTGCAGCACGTTTCCAAATTACAGAACTCCCGCCTCTTTGAAGAGCTGGTGGATTTGATTCCTCTTGACACTACGATTCTGGAACTGGCGTGTCGCTGTGGCTCAAAGTCAGTCGTGGAAAGAATAGTCCACCAAGAGAACATTCCCACGACTGATTTCAAGGCTTTACTTGAGCTAGCCGTGGTGTATGAGCACATGGACCTAACCTTGTTTTTGGTTCAGGAGCACTTGCTGAAAGATTCCGTCGACTTGATCAAACTGGTAGCTTCTATCTTAGAAGCTTACGCGTGGTCTACGGCGGCGACGCACAAGAGCATTACCAGATGTGAGGAGACAGTCGAAAGCCTTTTAAAGACAACTGAAGGACTGTCTCCAAACCAAGAAGACCTGGACCGAGATCTCACCCTGGCTTGTTATATCGGTAGCGTCAAGGTCGCCAGCGCACTAATTCAACTTGGCGCAAGACCTGACGCACAAGCAGAACCTACTCAACTTCCACCTCCTTCTATCTCTTCGCCTCTAGTGGCTTCTGTTACGGGCAACCATCCAGGCGTCCTGGAGGTACTTCTAAAGTGGCTTTCCCGGCACTTGAATGAGAGGGAACTACAATCGTTGGTAAGGCCGGTATTTCAAGAGCATTATGAAGGTATGAAGCCCGCTCTGCTTCAAACCTTTTTTGACTTTGTTGTGGAGTTTGCAGGGTTAGAGATGGAGAGTTAAAGGGTTTCTTTTTGCTTCTCTGCAGGGATTCTCTCCTTCTCGCCCTTCGTCTAGCAGATGGCCTGCAGCTTACTTTACAATGAAGGCAATTATTGGCCTCCGCCCTGCGCCTACTCGTTTCACCTGAGACGCTATGCCCAGGCGCTAATGCTTTGCTTACTGGTATTATGTAGCATCGTGGTATTATATATAGGTACATAACGTTATTACATCATGCCAAGGTTGAGCAACGATTATTCAGCCATCTCATGTACCGACCGGAATTTCCGTTCGCCTTCTTTAACGTTATTGGCAATATCCCCACGAACTATAAATAATCTTAATTATCCAGCCTTATTGATTGTCGAACTAGATGTAAGAGCCTATCAAAGACGCATTTACAGTAATTAACCTCCAACACCATGGATCGTCCCAACAAAGCAATCTACCTCTACCGAGCCTCCAAAGGAAACCATGAGATCCGCACTATCCAAGATCCCTATGTACCGAAAGATGCACAGTCGCTAGTTGACGTGCAGTACTCAGGCATCAACCCAGCTGACACGCGCCACGTCTACATGGACATGTCAGACTATGTAGCTGGCTACGAGTTTGCCGGAACCGTCAAACAAGTCGGCCCAAAGTCACCATTCAAGATTGGCCAGGAGATATTCGGTATCTCCATCCCATACAACAATCGGCCGAACTACCTCGGTGCGCACCAAAGCTTTCTTCTTGCTGAGAATTTCATGACATTTGCGCGGCCTGATCATCTTGATCCGGTTACAGCAGCTACACTTCTCGCTGGCGGCGGAACAGCTATGGACGGGCTACTCAATGTCCTAGGTTATGGATTTCCACCTGCTGGTATTCCTGGCGATAATCCTACCAATGCGCCGATTCTTATCTGGGGCGGTGCAGGTGGTGTCGGACAGGCTGCTGTTCAGCTCGCCAAAGCAGCTGGCTTCTTTCCCATTATTACTACCGCCTCTCAGCAGAACCATGATGTGATGAAACAGCTTGGAGCAAGTCATGTCTTCGACTATAAGAGTCCATCAGTTGTGCAAGATATTCGCGACCTGCTCAAGTCCGAAGGGTGGAGTTTGAAGACCGTTTTTGATGCCGTCTCTACGGGCCTAGGTGTCTTCGATGGTCTGACCGAAGAGCAAGAGAAGGCAGTCCAACAGAAATACGAACAGAGTTCTTCAGCCATGGCTCGTCAATGTTGCGACCCCGACGTCCCGAGTAGCGAACTCCGGCTTACTTCTGTCCTACCTGTGAAGATGGATCCCAATTATGTCTTCTGTCTCAACTTTCGTCCTGTAGAGATCCTGGATATCGGAGGGGAAGTGACCAAAGACGCCAAGGAGGAAGAGATTGCCAAATGGCAAGAGTGGCAGCCAAGGATTGAGAAGTGTATCGAGTGGTTGATTGAGAATCATGAAAAGCACTGGCAACCACCTAGAACGAAGGTGGTCAAGGGTGTTGAGGAGGGGTTGCAGGGGATTCAAGATGTTTGGCAAGGAAAGATGAGTCGTGAGAAGCTCGTGATTGATCATCGTGTTTAGGTAGTGCTTTGTTAGCTAAATAGAGAGTACCCAGCCTTCATTACATCACATTCTATATGTCACCACAAGGTATCTCTTCCAGTTAGGTCATTCCTTGCCGACTTCCTTTTTACTTAGGTTTTGTCAATTATACTTGTGGCAATGTCAATATCCAGCCAAATCAGTACCATTGCCTTCCAGGTTGTGTCAGATTCCCTTCTACGCCGAAGCTCCTGACGCTCCTACCTGCCTCATTCTGCACAAGACCGTATCCAATCTTTATTTCGCTTTTGTTATCCAATGTATGGAGATCTGACGTCCGCGAAGCTTCGATGATAGACGATGGCTTCATATCACGCATCTCACCCTCTTCCCAATAGGCATCCAATCCTAGAAACACGGCAGCAATTGCCAGCACGACGTTTGCTACGTATACGATGATTAGTTGGGTCTTGTTGTACTTGAAAAACCCGGCATAGCGTTTTCTGAGGCAGGGATATCCTTTGGACGATGGATCAGACTTTGCATATCTGCCTGTAGGCTGCCCATTGGAAGCCAATGATACCACGCTGAGGGATGGCTCTGACAGTAACGAAATGATCATGTTCTCATACATTTCCCTGATACCATGGCTTAAGTCCTTGATTGGAAGGAATCTTTGACGGTCAAATAATGGAGTTGCCGTTATCCTTGATCCCGAATTGAGGTTGGGTAAGGACGCCCTTCCTTGGAAGATGTTTCGAAAGACAAAACCAAGTGAGTGGTAAGCTGCAATCAAACGATACTCCTCAACGTCGCTAGGTAGGACATAGTTGTTTTCCGGCACAGCCCGTGTCCGGTCTTTTAATCTCGTATCCGGGTCTCGATCTGACACCAACGTGGTATCTACGACCTTTCTCAGATACCTTCGCTGTAGTACTTTGTGCGATTGTGTTTCCCCAACCCAGTCGAACTGGATGGTGTAATTGACCTCCCAGTGCTCGCAACCCAACAGGAATGGTTTATAAGCTTTCTGCCAGCCTTCTTTTCCTGGCATTGAGGGTTGTTCTTTCGAGTAATCCTCGACAGTGCAATATCCTATCCACATAATAGGTTCCGTTCTAAATGCACCTAGGTTCTTGGGATAGGGAGGCCTCTGCTTTGGCCGCCTCCGAGTATCACTGGCTATCTGGTATGTGTAATCGCCAAATTTGGTTGCTGCAAAATAGCTCCAGTTGCCCTTTGGTGCTAGCAAGGTCATATCAACAGGTGGTGTCGCGTTTCCCATATTGCGCACTCCAGAGTTTACTCCAGACGTTAGCGTCTCGCATTGATAGCCAGGTGCAGTAAAGTTGAGTACATATGAACAGTTCCAGCCGTGGGAGCAGAGTTCCGCACCTGAAACGTTTCGAACAAGAGGCTTATTCTCCAGAGCTACTCTTGAGGCAATGACCTTGTCTAGCACCCAGGCAGGATATGTCCAATAGTCAAACTCATCAGGGTCATCCTTGTTGATTGTTTCACCTCCTGCCGTGGTGTTCCAAATTTTGGATAAGGATTTGAGGTTTTTGGGATCTTCTTCATCGTAATCACGCCAGAAAAAGCGCTTCTCGTTCGAGAAGTTAAGAGTACGGACATTGGGACACGTTCCATTCTCTACTCTCTCTTCAACAACGACAGACAGGGTCACTGGAGTCAATACAACGACTAGTGGTGTAATCCAGCAATATAGAGCGATAAGAGTGGATATCTTAGCCTTTTTGATAGACGACCATGTCAATAAAGCGAAAATGTTGGAGTTGGCAGTGAACAATGAATCGATTGTTTCGAGCCGTGCCATCTTGTGGCGAACCACCAGCCAGGCTCTCTGTTGAAATGCCATAGCTGCTGCGGTACCAAAACTGGCCTTGGCGAAGAACGCAAGGGCAGTGCCGTATCGGAGCATTCTAGATTGGTTAATAGCCTCTTTGCCATCAAGTGAGTCGTAGAACAGATGGTGACCAATGGCAAAAGCGGCACCAATCAACACCAAAAGACACATGTTCCATGGTTTCGATATGTAGGTAGCCCAAGACTTGAGAAAGCTGTGATATTTGTGCGTTGTCGATGCGCGTAGTGATGGCCAAATACCGCGCTTCCTTTCTGAAGCCACATGCTCCTCAGGAAATGTCTTTTTGTCGTCTTGGGGTTTCGGATATGGTAAAAGCATAATCTCGTCCCATGGCAGGGCCGTTTCATCATTTTCACGCCGAGACATGGTAAATCTCTTGGGTTGTTTCTTGTTTAGTCGTCGCAGCTCCAAGTTGTTAAGATGAAGAAGAAATAATAATCTGAGAATTCCCAGGTCGGGGGGTAAAGGGGCTTGGTGTTGCCTGTTGTTTGTTGCACCTCAGAGCCTGATTCCTTTGCACATCTATTTTTAGTGTGATGTACCCTACCAAGGACTATTGGATGCACGTCTTTTCATGGTTCACTCCATGTCAGCCAGCAGATACGAATTCTCATCCAACTAATGTTTCAGGTCTGAAGAGGGCTGACTGCACAGCCCGTACCAGGCAATGTCCTACGTCAAAGAGAGGCTATACGGATTGTACAGTGTATATCACACAGTCTGTGATATCCCTCACTGTACCATCGCTAAATATGGAAGCGAACATCGATTGGTCAGATTGTTGGATGATCCACTTCTTCCCTTCGTCAGTTGCGATACAGGTTAGGTGCGCCGGCCCGAGCATTTCAACCAGGCTCCGACGGCAGTAAAGGTACATTTCTTTCGAAGTCTAGAGTAAAGGCTGACGGAAATTGGATTTTTTAATTCCAATGTATATTGATGGTGCTATGAGTATGTACGTCGAGGTAGAAGGTGCCGTGCTGATATTGTTCTTATCACAGCCTGAGGTGAAAGCTGTATAGTGACAGACACCAGACTTCAATTATATTCAAGGTACTGTCAGAGATAATTGGATAGAACGCAGGGTTTATTGCACTTTTCTCATCCAAGTTCTAGGCTATTATGCTGTATGGAACATGACCTCCTCGCTTTCTCGGGCTATTATACAGCGATAGTAGAGCATTCCCCAATCTAGGGCTAACCCACCTTGGAAATGATTTATGCTTAATCCTACCTCTCGGTCAATCGTCCCGGTAATAAACAAATCAACCCCCAAAAGCAGCCCACGTAACTCCCGTGAAATTCATCTCGTCGGTAGATGATAGGTGGGGATATCAGATCTTACCCCAGATATGCACAATGCACGTTTCTCCCGGAGGTGAAACTTCCGATCGGCCTAAATTGGCATGTCGATATTGAGGATGTAACGAAAAGCAATCACACTGCCAAGATGTAGCATCCTTGATAGTACAAGTCTTGGTAGAATCTCGTTGGCGGATTTGCGGATCATTATGAATCAAGCGCGCGAATTAAGGGTGACTTGGCTCACTTGGCAGGAGTCGAGTCGGAGTATTTAAACATGTCTTCTATTCAATCGAAAAGAGCCCTGCAACACGAGACTCTTTCTTCCTCAAGAGTGTCAAGATGTTCCGCCTCTCATCCATCATCACAGCGGCTCTCGCCCTGGCCAGCTCCGTCAACGCCGCTTGTGGCGATGGCTCTCCCCAGGGTGTAGTCTCCGGCTCAGGCTCCTCCTTCACCGCCACCGTCAACGGCGCAAACGTCTACTCCGGCGGCGATTACCGTCTCGCCATCCAAACCGCCCTCGACCGCATCGGCGCTAACCAGCGTGTTACTGTCCGCGCCTCAGGCAGCATTGGAGCAAGCACCATTAGCATCACCAGTGGAAAGACGTTCGAGGTCTGCGGTACCATGAACGTCGTCTACAGGGCTGGTCGTGGAGCCATCGAGGCTATCAACCAGAATGATGTTAAGATTCCTTACCTCAAGATGACTGGAAACCCTTACTTTGGCATGCGCTTCTCTGGTACTCGAAACCTTGCTCTTGGTGAGATTACCATGAACCTGAGCGGCGGTCTCGGTATTCGCTTTGATCGCGATGCCAACTTCAACTATGGTGTCAGCATGGGTAACATCGTCGTCACTGGAGCCGGAAGCCACGCTGTCGAGGTCTGGAAGGTCGACGGTCTCACTATCACTTCCGTCAAGGCCAGAGACGTCGGCGAATGCGGTCTTCTCGTCCAAGAGTCTCGCAACGCCCGCATCGGTTACGTCGAGGGTATCAACGTAGCTACAGGAACAGGTTACGCCACCCTGCGATTCGCCAACGAGAACGGAAAGCTGAACAACGTTTACACCACCACGAACATCTTCGTCGACAGAGTTTACTCTCGTGGCGGTGGTCGGGGAATCTTCTGCGTTTCTCGATCCGGTGCTGCTGAAATTAAGACCATTGATCTAGCTGATAACGGCAACAACGCTATTCTGATTGAGAACTGCTACAACATGGCTATTCGGGATGGTGTCATTAACGGTGGCGGCGAAGTCCGTGTTTCTGCTCGCAGCGAGTTCCCTAACACCAGTGGTGTCTACGTCAAGGCTCAGGTCAATAACAACAGCGTTCGCGAGTCACCCTGTGCTGAGAACATCTACTGGGGTATTACTGGTAACGCCAGGAAGAACGTTTGCTAGATGAGCATTGTCTGAATGAACCGAAGCTGTCGAGAGGAGGAGGACATATGTTGTCTCTGGCTTTCTGGGGACACTGCCTGACTCTAGAATGGCGAGTATTTCTTGTAAATAGTTATCAGATCAATTAAACATACATCCAACGAGAAGCCGGTCCATTGACAATCGATACGTCGACATCATAATGTTGTTGTAGGATCAAAGTTTACTGTTGACAGTTTCCCCGCGTCTGAGGGACTCGCGTCGTCTAACCAATCAACATCTCAGGAATAAAGATGGAACAATATTCCGGCAACCCCGCTTTAATCTTACGTACCTAGTGCTAGACCAAAAGTTTATCAGATAACAGCCTAAACCCGGCTTTTGCTATCCATCAAGGCTTAATATTTATTACATTATTTGTAAAAGCTTAGTTCATGTGATCAAAAGTGTTGTTTTATTAAGTACGCATCGTGGGCATTTTTATCACGAGATGTGTCACAAGCAAACCCCGAGTAGTAAAAGCTTCTTAATCTTTATTATGTACCGACTTTTACTACCTAGTTTTACTACCTAGTTCTTTATCTCCTTGACACCATATCATCATCGTCATCATTAACAACCACCAGCCTGTGGGCAGGCATGAAATAGCTGTATCCGGATCTCTTAGCCTGGCCAATCCAGAGTAGAGTATCCTTGCTCGGTAGACAAGTCAGTTCAGGATTTCTGTGAAGCTCTGCGATGAAACGTTGCCAGTTAATTCGCCGGACAGCGGTGTGTAGAACCTCCTGCAGTTCTACGCCCTGCTCGGGCAGGATTGAGTCTAGTATGTCATTGACAACATTTTGTGTGTCCATAATGTCCGCCCATCCTTGCAAGCCCTCCATAGTAGGTCGCACTTGAAGCCTCTTGGTGATATCCACAAGCTCATTGACCATGTGATCCGACTCGGGCTCAGCGTGTGAGTCATCAGGTCCGTATCCAGGAACCGGCATCGGCTTATGGATAGTGACAGGCAGTTGTAGCTGCGAAGCCACGGCCCGTAAGAATTTCTCAGCAGCCCACTTGGAGGCCACATAGCCGTCAGAACCATCGTTAGGCGGTGTCGGACTGATTGGTAGGCTTTGGTCGATATTGTAGATTTTGGGACCTTCCTCATCCCCGTAAATGCGGACAGAGCCGGAAGATATGAAATGGAAAGGGATTCTTCTGGGGAGAGCGAGCCGAGCCAGTTCCTTGATTGAGTTGGTGTTTGCGGGGCGCAACACTTCGTAATCATCCCAGAAGGATCGGTTGGCACCAGAGTGGAGGATGATATCCGAGTCGCGAGATAGCTGGCTAAACTCGTCTTTGCTGAGACCAAGGTCAATTTCTCCAAGGTCGCCTGTGTAGATGACGATCTTCTCGGATGCCTTTCTAAGTGAATCGACATCCGACTCGCGGCGTACAAGGCAGAACACCTTTGCGATTTGTACCGATTGAACAAGGGCGGGAACAAGATGCCTACCAAGATACCCAGTAGCACCCGTGAGTAGAACGTTTAGTCCCCAGCCTTGATCTCGTGGAGATGTCTTGAGTAGCGGCATAGGAAACTCCTCGTTCCAGGTATCGGGAACTGCCGTTTCAGCTGCCCAGTCAATCTTTGTAGACAAGGTCGCTTCGATGATAGCAGTCATGTCACTGAGCTTTCCCGCATTCATCAGTTCGACCAGCTTCGGGGCAGCCGAGAATCCCTGCTTGACCAGTCTATGAAGCTTGACAAGCAGTAGAGAGCTACCACCAATATGAAAAAAGTTGGACTCAGGAGTGATAGCTGCTGTGGGCGTGAAGGGCAACACACTTCGCCAAAGCTCCTCTAGCTTCGCTTCCACTGGCGTCATCTCACGACCATTGGCCAGATCTCGCTCAGTGATAGAAGGCGCATCCAAAGGTAGGGCTTTGACAGCTGCCCGATCAAACTTGGAGTGCGCAGTTACAGGTAACTGATCCAGGGCGACGATGATAGCGGGTCTCATATAGTCAGGAACCTGGAGCTTCGCTTGGAGCCCAGCAAGATACTCAACTCGTCCGGCCTCAGGGTGGTGACGCGAGAAGACGACATGCGCGGCTAAAAACTCTGCGCCTTCGGCTTCACGTAGAGTAACAACCGCGTGCTTCAACGATCCCTTGGAAGATTCAAGGATAACATTTTCGATCTCGGCAAGTTCGATTCGAAAGCCTCTGATCTTGACCTGGGTGTCACCGTCGATGCGGCCCCGAATGACTAGACCACCGTCTTCACGCAACAGGCCACGATCGCCAGTACGGTACAAAGTAGTCCAGCCATTGTTTGATAGATGAGAGCCAGGTTTGATGAACTTGTTGGGCAAGAATCGCTCCTGGGTGATGGAATCTAAGCCGACGTAGCCACCAGTGACACCAACACCACCAATGAGAACTTCTCCAGGTACGTTGATGGGGAGGAGATTTAGTTTCTCGTCCACGATATAGATGGCGTAATTTGGAGCCGCAAATCCAGCAGGCAAAGGACACTCCAGGTCAGAGTCCCTGTAATTGATGCGACCCTGGTGCGTGCAGGCGATCGTCGTCTCGCTGGGACCGTAATTGTTGAACACCTTCAGATCGGGGAGCCCAAGTCTTCTGAAGTCGCTGACGAACTCATCAGAGAAGGCTTCGCCTCCGAAAAAGGCAAAGTTCCACTGGTGACATTGCGTCAGATGCTCGGGTGCATAGCGGAACCACATCTCATACTCGGTCGGAGTGCCTGAGGTATAGTTGATGTTCTCCTCAAGGATCATTCTAGTAACCTCAAAAGGATCGCCCCGAGTCTCAGAGGGCACGATATGGAGACACCCACCATTGCAGAGAGCCACAAAGATCTGCTCAAGGGAGAAATCGAAGCTGAAGGCACTCTGCTGGAGAACGTTGAAAGCGTCGCCAGGGCTGATGTTACACTGCTTCGAGAAGCCCTCGTTTTGAGCCACCAAATTGGAGTGTTTGATCCTGATACCCTTCGGCTCGCCAGTGGAACCGCTAGTGAAGAGAATGACAGCAGTATCTTGTCCACGCGCTGCAGACACTTGGTGAGCTACTGAGGTGTTGTGAGGGATGGTGGAAATATCCATGACCTCTGCATTGCTGGTAGTAATGCTCTTGAGAGTCTCAAGAGTAGAGGGGTCAACCAGAAGCATGTAGGGCTTTGCTATCCTGACCGAATCTTGGAGGCGATGGATGGAGTTGCGGAGGTCCAATGGTAAGTAAGTTGCGCCAACTCGGAGAATAGCCAACATTGAGCAGATCCAGTCAGTGCCAGGGGCCTGGAATACACCAACCACGTCCCCGTTTGCAACTCCCTCGCTGACCATATACTCTGCAATAGCGTCGACACGGCGGCCCATGGCTTGATATGAGAGAGCAGTATTGTTGCCAACCTTCAGAGCTGGCTTGGAGCCAAAGGTCTTGACTATCTCATCAATTTGATGGGATACAGTCTCAGGCCAACTCAAGGGGGTCTCTTGGCCTTTTCCGACCTGGAGAGCCTTGGTAATGTCCTCATCAGCCCAAACAGATGGCGCCATAATTGGTATATCTCCTCCGGGAGTCTTGGTCAAGCCCTTAAGCAAGTTGACATAGGCTCTCGCAAATAACTCGGTCTGCTCCTGTGTATACAAGGACTGCTGCAACTGCAATGTGACAAGAGTATCGCCTTCTGTGTTCTCGAGGAGGTCCAGCGAAATATCGTAGCCTGTACGGGGGTGGTACCACTCCTCTCCAGCAGCATCGAATGAGGCAAATTTGGCTCTCTCTTGTGTGCCCTGCCGATAATCCACAAAGACCTGGAACACTGGCGGAGAATTTGCGGATCTTGAGACGCCCAACTCACTCAGAAGAAGGTCAAAAGGTAGGGTAGAGTGCTCCAATGCTGCGTATACCTTGTTCCTGGCGTTCTTGATGGATCCGCCAAACTTGGTTTTGTGCGAGGGTCGCTCAAAACGGATTGGAAGTAGATTGAGGAAGAAGCCAAGAGTCTGAAGGAACTGCTCATCGTTACGGTTGGCGTCGGCGATGCCGATGAAGATTTCGTTTGTGTTGGGGAGAAGCCGGAAGAGGAGGGCTTGGAGCACGGAAAGGTAGAGATGAAAGTTGGTTGCTTGGTTCTGGCGGGCGATTTGCTTGATCTGGGCTGTGGAAGAGGCATCAAGACGGATATCGGCGCGGAATGTCCTAACAGAGGCTTGTTAGCAAAGATATAAATGCGGAAATAGCGTCGAGAACTCACTTGTAGCTGGTCTGGGGTTGTCTAGCCGTTAACTTGGAAAAAGACAAGAGAGGAATCGGCTGCACATCGGACGGGATAATGTTGCGGTAGAAGTCGATGTCCTTCTGGAAGCTTCCCAGCTCGAATTGCTTCCTTTGAAGCGTTGAGTATGTCCTGTACTGGGACTTGTCAGGTAGAGGGGTCAGAGTCTGGCCTTGATAAGCCATCTCGAGATCCGCGAATATGAGTTGGATGCTGACACCATCGATGGTGATGTGGTGACAACCAAAGATGAGCCAGTGAGTGTTGTCTGACAGCGAGAGAAGTACAAACTTCATCGACTCCCAGTCATTCAAATCCCACTTGACATCTCTCATCTCTTCCAAGGCCTTACCTGCCTCTGCCTTGTCGCTTATCCTCTTGTGGCTTAATCGCACCAAGGGCTTGGAAAGAATGCCCTGCATAGGAATATCACCCTCTTCGCCACCCCAGAAGTATCTGGTCCTCATGGCTTCATGCTTCTCTGCAACTGCTTCCAGGGCCTTCTCAAACCTTTCCAGTTCCATCACACCTTCCAGTCGAACAGAGACGGCGACGTTGAAGGTTGTGGGATCTTGCAGTGCGTGGTGGAGGAACCAGAATCTAGTCTGACCGAAAGACATGAGCTCAGTAATCTCAGTGGAGGAATTGATGATCGAGTCCCGCATGGTCGGCGCCTTGATGTCGTTCTCGGCGTTGGAGGCGGGGTATGAGGAGCCAGTGCCGTCATTGGAAGTGGTTGAGGCTGGAGTGGACGTGCCGTTCAAACTTGGAGCAGTGCTTGGTGCGGGCAGGAGATTATCGGGATGGATGTACAGGTCCTCTGCCGATGGCACCTCTGGTAGAGGCTTGCTCGCTGGTTGGCGACGTGATGGAATATCAAGGTCTTCGGTCAGAGTACTGGTGTCCAAGACAGAGGAGGGTAATCTCTCAAGGCTGTCTTTGATCAGGTCCAAGATAGAATTGCCACCTAGCACCTTGAGGACGGGCATGTCGACATCCAGCTCTTTCATGAACCAGGATCGAATGTCCAAAGCAACCAAAGAATCGACACCTCGCTCGATAAGAGGCTCAGTCTCGTGGACAACCTCGTCTGTGGGAATCTGCAGCACCTTCTTGACACGTGCCACCAAGGAATCCAACAGAACCCTCATCGCTTCACCTCGGGTCTTGACAGTCTTGAGCTGCACTCGGACCGGCACCTTTGACGATGCAGAGGCCTCACCCTTGTTGCAAGACTGCTCAATACAGAAGTGTCCAAACTTGAGATCCATTCGATACTGCACCTTCATATCTTCCAGCTCGCTTCGGAACATGGGGCTCATACCGGTGACGATCTCGGCGCTCTCCTTCGAATCGGGTCTTCCAACATTGATTGCCTCGGCAAACATTTGGTGCAGGTCAACTTCAGATACACTCGTTGCTCCAAGACTTCGGAAGTAGTCAGCGTTGAACACATCTGAGCGGCCAACATGACCAATACCCATAAGAGAGCTGAGGTCAATGACGGAACCAGGAACACCACGAGCACGACGCTGGAAGGCAAGCGTTGTCATGAACATGTTTGCAGCAGCATAGTTCGATTGGCCACCATTTCCGAGACAAGCTGTGAGGGATGAGAACATGATAAAGAAATCGAGAGGCTCATCGTAGAAAACCTCATCGAGAAGCATGCTCCCATCAACCTTTGGCTTGAGTACCTTATTCATGCCATCCAATGTCATCTCAGTAAACGGAGAATCAGCAACAATCAGAGCTCCGTTTGACACACCAGCAATTGGTGGCATAGTGCGCTTGATAGTATCAAGACATCGCATCAACGAGTCTCGGCTGGTGATATCCAACGACATGGACCTGACGTCTACGCCAAGAGATTCGAGACGATGAATGAAGGCCGGATCGACAACAGGTTTTCGACTGGTAAGAACCACATGCCGAGCACCGTGGTAGACCATCCATTGGCAGATTGACTGACCAACCTCTCCGGATAGACCGATGAGGAGATACGTTCGGTCGGATCTGAAGATGTCGTTCTTGTCAATGGGACGAATACGCACGCGTACAGTGGAAGCTGTCCAGTCTATCACCGTCAAGTGCTCTTCTGCTGGGTGGTAGTTGGAGATGTCGTTCAAACTGATTGTTCCAACCTCGTCGATTGGCACAGTTGCCTTGGTTGCATCGGACCACGCTCTCGATAGACGTTCCCGAGCATCAGAAAGAGAACTTCCAGGGCGAAGGCGAGGAATGCTGCTGAACAGATCCCTGGAGACTCGGTACGAGCAGCAAGATGGGAGTTCCTTTGAGATGGCGCGACCAACGTCAGAGCTCAAGCTCCCAGGAGGAGATAGATCCACGAAGGCGCAAGTGTTGTCCTTGACGAGCTTCTTTACCAATCTGGTAGGTAGTGCAGTATGTACAAAAGTGCAATCGGAGCTGCGTCTGTCTGATCGAGAAGTTGTGAAGAGGGTAGTAATGCCTGAAGCCTTGGCCTTGAGGGAGACTGCGGTTCGCAACAGTTTGTCTGCTTCGTGGATGATGAGATTGCCTCCCTTGGGAATGTTATCGACCAAGTTATCGGCAACCAAGTGAGCTGCTGTGGTTACTAGTGCCATTCTTCCAAACTCGGCTGAGTCTGGAATCTCAACGGTGCAGGATGCGTCAACCAAGGCTGGGGAAGTCAAGGTGTCGGTCAGACCCAGGATTGCTGACTTTGGGCATTTGGGATCTGCACCAAGAAAGAATGTGAGCTTGCCCAGATCCCCAATTTGGATCGCTTGTAGGAGAGTTTGCTTAAACAAAATCTCGCGTCTGTTGGTATGGTCTGATATACTGGCCATGAGCTCAAGCGGGCTGACTTGCTCGAGATCAACTACACCGCCCTCCTCAACTAGTCGTAGACTTGTAGTCTTAGGATCAATGTCTTGGACGATCTTTCGACGGATCGAGTTGATGCGGTCATTTTGGGCTTTGTTCTGGTACAAGCGTGGGATCAAGGTCGTCCGTTGGCTCAAGAAGACTTCAGGCTCTGAAGACCATAACATGTCAACAGCATCGCCCTCCTTTGTCCAAGCGTCCAAGAACTGGTGTCGTAACAGTGCCTCGGAGATGTAACTACCGACCTCATCGCTGATACTGTCAACATCCAGCAACTGAAGATTGATGTTAGGGTTCTCGAATCGGACAACTCGACCGATTCCAAACATCATGTAGGAGAAGGGGTTCTCGTAGCGGACGCCCTTGGTCACCCAGAGGATGTTTCTTGCCTGTGTCCAAAGAGTTTTGAGACCTTGCATCTTGGCCTCGGTGACACTCTTCATCACTGGCTCGTCAAGGTCTGCAAGAGAGAGGACGGTTGAGCCGGGCGGGAGCGTGATCTTGTCCAACGACTCGATAGAGCGAAGATGCTCGAATGAAGTGAACCTATCCTGTAGCTGAGACTTGACGGATTCCAGGAGGGTGAAAGTGGAAAGAGAGCTGCCTCCAACAATGGCCAGATGAGCGTCTGTCTTTGTTAAAGGTTGGGCAGCCAATGGATCCTTCAAAAGTGCAACGCGGTCATCCGTGGCTTGGGCGGCCCAAACAGCAACGGCGTGGATGCTATCATAGACGGGTGTCGAGGTTTCAATGCCTCCAAAACCGCAACGCTTCAACAGGCTATCCCATGACTCTAGGTCGAGCATGGGTCCGTGAGGTCTTCCAGACTCGGCACCAATCCACCATCCCGGTAGGCCACCCATGATGATGCCGTTTCGGAGCATGTCATTGGTCACGGTCTCCAAGTTGACTAGGAAGCCACCTGGCTTAAGAAGTCTCCTAACATTGCCCATCATGACATCCAAGTCTTCAGCAACATGCAACACGTTGGATGCGAGAACCATATCATAGGAACCGTCAGTAAAACCCTGCTCAGCTGGGCTCTTAACCATGTCAAAGACCTTGAAGACCATTCGATCCGCATATGTCTTAAACTTATCCTCTGCAGCCTCAAAAAAGCCACTTGAGACATCAGTGTAGGTATATGACGAGAAAGAAGTTCCTAATGACGGGAGCGTGGCTTGGGTGGTTCCACCAGTTCCAGCACCGATCTCGAGAATCTTCATGGCTGGGTATCGATGACTGATCTGCTTGGCCATATGGGCCAGCCACCAGTTGGCTGTGCTCAGGCCAATACCTTCCTCATAGAAGCGGCCCAATAGGTTGTTCTTGGTCATGTGCTGAAGGATGCTGTCCTTTGCTCTGATGGTAGCGGGGAGGTTTTGACCAGTTGACTCAATCAGCAAAGCGTCGACATGATGACGGTACTTGTCGGTGAGGGCGAGGATGTCGGCCTGGGTATCATTGAGACACTCTGGTGCTACTGAAGGATGATCACCCTTGCGACACTTCTCAACAGTGTAGTCGGCCCATGCCATGAGATGCTGATGGTGCTTGAGGGCTTGGGCTCTGTCATCGGCCGACATTTCGCTGACCTGACGGAGATAAAAGAATGCGATACGCTCCATATCTCTCGCGCTTCGTAGCTCGTCTGGACCGAGTCTATCGCCGATCGCGGCGCTCTCACCATCCGGGCTATCCCGCAAGTACTCGAAATGGGAGAACAGAGTCACGTCGCCCTCAGGTCGGGCCACGGTAAATGGCTTCAGACTGACTCCTTCAATCTGCACAAAGGTGTGCTGCGAATCTTCCGAGAATAGCTGAACATCGGCCTTGATGTGCGACTTGTCGTCATCTCGCACAACCGTTTCCCACGGAACATGAAGCTGCTTCGTGCCATTGACAAGCGAGAAGTGAGGATTGATGATGATGGAGTCGATACTGACTGGCACATGCAGAGATCGTAAACTCTCATCGCCAGGATAAGAGAAGGCAGCAAACAGCGTCTGAAGAGCGGTATCCAGCATTCCGGGATGGACAAGTAGCTCATCTTGCCATGCAGAACCTGATTGGTCCGCCAATACACCTCTGGCGATGCCAAGTTTGCGGCGAATGCTGGTCATACCCTTGAACGGCTCTGTGTAGTTGTAGCCAATCCTGCTCAGCTCTTTGTAAAAGCGATCAATGCCCACGTCAACCATGTTGAAGTCGGCCCCAGCCGTTACAGGGGGTAGAGAGCTAGCTTCCGACGGGCCGAGTTCGACGTAGATGCGACCGACAGCGTTCCTGATCATGGAGTGATCGCCATCAGGACACGAGTAGCAGGCGAAATTGGCCGAGAGAGAATCATGATCTGACTCGTCGAGATTTACGCTGAATAGCGTCTCAGTAGTAGCACTCTCATCGTTGAACGCGATAGCACGCTCGAGGAGAAGATCTTTGACCCTAATTTGTGACAGGGATTTCTCTCCAGCTAAGGCTTTGACTGCCTCAATAGCCATGGCGATGTACCCAGTTGCTGGGAAGATGGTTTGGCCTTGGAGCTTGTGGCCTTGCATCCAGGGAACCTCCTTGGGAGAAAGCATATTTCTCCACTGGGCCTCGGATGAAGTTGTGGTGGTGACGCTCGGCATCCCCAGGACAGGGTTGGGGCGAGTCTTGAGCTGCTTGTAGGCTCTAGAGCTGCGAGGCTCGGCCCAGTATGAGTACTGGTGGTTGAAGGGATAGCTGGGCAAATTCTTAATGACAGTCATTGTGGCATCATCGCCATTGATAGTCCTGTCAAAAGTGCCAAAGTCCACTGAACCAGCGCTGAGATTGGTCCAGACGAAGCCCAAGGCGGAGGAGAGCTGCTCAACGTCATCCTTGCCACGGGCGAGCAGCCCAGTGTAAGGCATCACAACACCATTCTCAGTCAAGTTGTCCACAGCCGGGCCCTTCAATGCTGGGTGAGGCCCCACCTCGATGGCAAGATTGAAAGATCCAATGTTGTCGACAGCTGACGTGATGGCATCAGAGAAGAGAACGGGTTGGGTCATGTTGCGTACCCAATACTCGCTCCCACAGAGAGCGGAGGTCATGGTCACGTCTTCGAACACACTTGAGAACCACTGAGGTCGATGGCCGGCAGGCTCTAGTGGCTTCATATCGCAATTCTGGAGGGATTGCAAGTATGACTCGGCACAAGACTGCATATGGGCCGAGTGATAGGCCTTATCAACCTTGAGTCGACGCGCAAACTTGGACTGGCCATTGAGTATTTCAACTGTCTCGTCGATGGCATCCTCGTCTCCAGAAAGGGTGAGACTAGATGAGGAATTAAATGCTGCGATTGAGATGCGGTCACTCAATGAGTGCTCCTCTAGGAGCCCTGCTGCCTCTTCTACTGTCATCCCCACAGCTGCCATAGCGCCCTTGACGTCCTTGTTGGGTGAAGAAGCAAGCTTGGTGTGGACACCACGGTAGTAAGCAATTCGGATCGCATCATGGGCAGAGATGAAGCCAGCGGCGTATGCAGCTCCAATCTCTCCAGATGAGTGGCCAACGACAGCAGCGAACTTGATTCCTGCGCTTTCGATCAGGTCTACCAAGATAATCTGGAGAGCTGTACAGAGCGGCTGGGAGAGGGCAGCTTCTGACAAGCGAGATGCTAAAGCATCAGCTAAGATCTGTTCCTTGATAGTCCACTCTGGTCGATCTGACTTGGGGAGACTAGCCAAAGACTCATCTAGCTCCGCAATGCGCTTCTCGACAAAAGGAGATGCCTCTAAGAGCTCGGCACCCATCCGCGCCCATTGGGCTCCTTGGCCAGTGAAAACACCTAGGATCTTGGGCTCTTCAACGTTCGCTGAGCGAGCGTCCAAGTTCGAGTCCTCACTATTGAGCGCCTCTCCAAGGTTGATACACAAGTCATCGTATGAACGACCGGAGATGTACTTGCGGTAGCTCAATGTCGACCGGCGATGTGCCAGTGTCCAAGAAAGCTCGCGAAGGGAGACTTGGGGGTTGGACATGAGATACGTGAGCTGGTCAGCCATTACTGTTTTCAGAGACGCCGAAGAGCTGGCTGAGAAAACGAGAGGAGTGAAATGTGTGCTGGCCGGAGTGGACAATATTGGTACAGTATTGACCTGAGGCATATATTCCTCGATGATGGCATGAGCATTGGTCCCGCCAAATCCAAAACTGTTGATACTGGCTCTTTTGACTCCTCCATCTAGAATTGTAGGCCAAGGATGTGCAGAAGTAGGGACCTTGAGATACTTGTAGTATGGCGCGATGTCTGGGTTGAGCATCTTGAAGTGCATGTTGGGTGGAATAGTGTTGTTTTGAATAGCGAGTGACGTTCCGATGAGGCTTGCCAAACCTGCAGTTCCCTCTGTATGCCCGATGATTGTCTTGATCGAGTGCACAAATAGCTTGTTGGCATCCTCGATGGCATCCTTGACTTGGCTCTCTGAGAAGAAGGCGTTGTGGATAGCCTGAGCTTCCTGAGGATCGCCGGCTTTGGTTCCAGTGCCGTGAGCATGAAAGAGCTGAGGACGATCCGACGGCTTGGAGAGATCAAGGCCAGCTCGGGCATAGGTTTCCCGAATCAGCTTCGTCTGTGCAATATTACTTGGCACCGTGAGACCAGACGTCCGACCGTCTTGGTTGACACCGGTCTCGCGGATGATGCATTCAATAGAATCGCCATCGGCAATAGCTTGACTCAAGGTCTTGAGGACGACAGAAGCAATGCCCTCACCACGAGCATAACCGTCCGCTGAAGCATCCCACATGCGTGACCGCCCAGTAGGAGACAACATACGAAGATTGCTCTCGGCAACGTATTGAGTGGGATTGAGGATGAGGTTGGCACCAGCAGCAATAGCAACTGTAGAGTCACCACTTCGAAGCAGCCGCACAGCCTCGTGAACAGCGACGAGACTTGATGAGCAAGCTGTATCGATAGTCATGGAAGGACCTTGCCAATCAAAAAAGTACGACACTCGATTAGAGAGAATACTTCGAGCAGTGCCCGTGCCAGTATAAGTGGGTAGGGCGTCAATGTCCTTCTGAATCATGGATGACCAGTCATCACACATCAGACCGATGTAAACACCAGTGTCGGAGCCTCGCAGCCTCTCTATCGGCAATCCAGCAGCACAAAGAGACTCATAGACAGTTTCTAGAAGTAACCTCTGCTGCGGGTCGATGGCCTCGGCTTCAGCAGGAGTAATACTGAAGAATTGGGCGTCGAACTTTGCGGGATCCTCGTCCAAAAAGTATGAATAGCGAGTATTGGTTGTTCCATGATGCAGAGGATCAGGATGATAGAAGGCATCAATATTGAAGCGCTCCTTTGGTATCTCGCGCAGGAGATCTCTGGGACTGCGGAGGAGATCCCATAGTTTCGAAGGGGTATTACAACCTCCTGGGAAGCGTCCAGCACTACCTACTACGGCAATGGGCTCTGGCATCTGTGTAGGAGAGGCAGACATAATCGACAGCAGGACCAGTTGAGGATCTGGAGAAGGTAGTGGGAGATATGAGAGACCGAGTGTTGAAGTCTCGATGAACACGATAGATGATTTGTGTAGATTTGAACTGAACGACTTGATGACTGACGTTCAAAAACCTTAAATATAACACGATAGATGGGCCGCTCAACTATGATTCCATCATTCCCCCATGGCCTTTATGTGATGCTTGATTTTGCCTCATTCCATACGAACTACTATTTCTGGGATGTTAGATAATGCTAGGTGTTAGATACCGGCATTACATCTGCCGCTCAAGAATTTGCAAAAGCGAATCCAGGCTACGTACGTGCCTAGGTCAACACCCCTTTCGCTAATCCGCCACCACGCCACAAACTAGGGAAGTGATAATTTCGTTACATTCTACAGAGGTGTGAAGAGGCGAAATCCATAGCCAGCCCCGTGCTAACGAGGAGGGCTAACTACCACGCACCGAGCTAGCCGAGAGATGGGGTAAGTATTCCAGGTCCGTAGCAACCTTTTTGCCATTCTCATCGTAGGCTATAGGACAGGACCTTGCTGTTTGTACCGCATAACCACAGAATATTCGGTTACGAAAGGAGCGGAAGGACCGAAAGGATCTAAAGGATTCGAAGGATTCAAAGGAAGGTGGGTCTTTTTGCTAATGCAGAGATTTACTATAGTCCGGCTGCTCCTGGTTTGGCCTCGTATCAGTAACGAGCCCCGCAATAGGACGCGGCCTGGACCGCCAGGCTGATCGGTTACGAGAACCTTTGCTCAGACGGTTCCAGCGTTCCACAAGGATGGAGTGGAGTATCTTGCCGAGGATTCGAAAACAGCTGCTAGTTTCGGTCATCTTGGAGGATAACGCTACAAGACTACATAGCGATATAGCAAAGTAAAATAGAGAAATTTCGGGGAAAGCAGAACTTGCTGGATATCTGTGCAGAACGGTTCTCATTCGATGAAATGCAAACATGTACATAATTACAACTTCTCTAAACTGTAGTTCCATATGCCTACATGGTTATTTTCCAACGCTTTCTAATTTATCCAATAGACAGCTCCCTCTGATTTAGTACTGTCCTGATCTAGAAACTAAAAGTTTGTTGGAAATCTTTGTCTCAGATAGTGGCCGTATTTCTGAAAGATAGCTGGAACTGGGGCAATCACCACACACAAGAATCCCAATAGACTATTCCCCCAACCCAGACCGAGTTGATCATACATCTTTTGGCCTGCAAGCGGAAGAAACGCAGCAAAAACATATCTCATCATATTAGACGCCGCGAGAACGGATGCAGCTCCTTGCGGACCTTGTGCATACACCAGGTACGCCGTTGTAGGCATAATGATTGCGAACGATCCGAAACCTACAAAGAAGGTTCCGAGAATAGGTACGACCCAGTGAGTTTGCTTATCAGCACTCCAACCATACCAAAAGAAACCAATTGGCAGCAACGGCGAGAACCAGGTCATCAATGGCAGATATGACTCAGGTATCAATTGACCGTGCTTGTCTGTTCGGTCGGACATCTTCATGTTTATAAAGTTGAACGAAAATAAAGCTCCAATCATCCCGAAGCCAATGCCAATATAAGACAGACCTGAGACACCAGAACTGAAGCGATACTGCTCTTCAAAAACAGCGGGGAAGGTTGTGAAGAGAAGATAAATCAGCCCAAACACAAACGCCGTGTAGAAGCTGAGGATGAGCACCTGGGGAAGGAAGATGAGCATCTTCATTGGCCGCACCAAAGACCTTGCGACAATCTCCTTCGTAGGTTGTTGTGGCTTTGGGGGCATTCCAGGCATTGGGCCAGGAATCATAAAGGGCTTTCCTGTCTCCTTAGTGATGCGTGCTCCTTTTCGTCCCAGAATGACAGCCGCACTAGTTTCTCTCAAAAAGATGCAACTTAATATGCTGAGAACAGCGATGACGATGGACATGATTCTAAATGTCCATCTCCAGCCGATATTCTCAGCAACAAAGCCCCCGACAATTGGTCCGATAACCTGAAGATTTCATGAGTATTAGCTATAGAATGTGAGTGAAAAAGGAACTTACCGGTCCCAAGAGAGGACCGAGGGCAAATAACCTCAACGCAGTGTTGTTCTTCTCGGGACTGGCTGCGAAATCAGCGATAGTCCCGCCTCCGACAGTCATGGGAGCAGAGCCAGCACACCCAGCAAGAAAGCGAAAGGCGATGAACATTCCGATGTTACTACTAAACGCGCAGGCTAGGTTGAAGCCTAGAAAGAAAATATTGGACGTGTGGTAGACGATCAATCGTCCATAAACCTCTGAAAGAGGGGAAGTGATCAATGGTGCAAGAGCAAAGCCCAGCAGGTAGATGGAAACTGTCAAGGCGATGGTGGTGGTGTCCTTCGTTTTGAACTCTACAGCAAGCTGGGCTGCGCCAGGCGCGTACATGGTTGTTGCTAGGTTGCTATCGACTTGTTAATTATCAGACCTTGAACTTGTTGGACGGGTTGGCCTACCCAGCTAAACACAGCAAGCTGACAAGTGTTGTGTGGATTACAAAGGCTGAATGTGGCCAGTTCTTGGGATTCTTAGGGTCGTTTGGCCCGTCCCAGTCCACCAGAACATGCTCGCCAGACGGAGCATTACTGTCATAGTCGGCTTGGCTGTTGTTGGAATTGTCACTCCATTCTGCCAATTCGTTCTTGATGGTAGTCTGAGTCTGGTTTCGGGATTCGTTGCCCTTCATCGTTGCTTGGCGTTGATTGTATCGTGGTGTCTGATAATGTGGTGTTGCGATTATGAGAACAGCTTGCTAGCAAAGGCTGTAGGGGTTTGCTAAAGGGGGCTAACACAGCTGCAAACCAGTTTGACTGATGATGCCATCGACTTCTGCCACTCGGTCAGATAGATGTCGGCGTCTCGGTCCCGAACAGCATTTTCGCATCCGGCCGAGTGAGCTAGGGATCAACAGTTCCAGGTACGGAGTAATGAGGATCGACAAGACCAACGTGTACAATAGGCAGGGGTTGATATGCAGATCGATCCATCTCGTCAAAAGGACATGCAGATGACCTTCTCGGGCTTAGTAAACCCACTCCGGCATTTTTACCCGTCTTAGGTAAGCCCTAAGCCTTACCCTTGCTGATCTGCCATGTAACTACCGTTCCAGGGGTCCCTGGTGTGGGGGCAAAAGGGATTAGTACGTCCTGCGTAGACACTCCGTGGACACTGCGCTGACATAGCATTGCACATGTCACCTTGCAACCCGCCCGGATAAGCTAGGTAAAACGGCAAGTGATTAACTCTAAGAGCGTTGTTCTGGGAGAGTGGAAGTGCTGCCTGTTGGTATCATGCCATTGTCTCGACTAAATACATTCATTATTACTTCAGGTTGATGGTTAATCGTACCAAATTAATCATAGATAATTCCATAATGATATAGAAATAAGGCACTGAACTGTTGTCATGCTAAGATTTCTTCGTCGACTCCACCATGCTGTAATTCTTTTGAACTTAATTCTTTACTAGCTAACTCTTCTGAAACACTTAGCAAGTTAAGATTTCCATTCCATTCAGGGTTCCCCAAAGTCTGTAATAAGCAAAGCTTACTGGGAGCTCTCCCGCTCAAGCTTGACCTTGACTCCATTTCCTGAACTAACAGTCAGAGCCAGAGACTCAGTCCACGGCTCAGAATCCATCGACTCAATCTTGCCAAAGTGCTGTGCAAAGCGCACCAGCACATACAGCGTCTCAACCAAAGCATACTGTTGGCCAAGACAGATTCGAGGTCCCCCGTTGAAAGGCAGAAATTCCTAGTCATCATTAGCTCAGAAAGGAGGCCATGGTTGAGCTATGGTCACTTACCCAAGTGTATCGTTGGTTCTCCCACCTTTCGGGGCGAAAGTCATCTGCATCGTCTCCAAAAAGGTCATAACGCCGGTGTAGAGCGTAAACGGTGTAGATCACCGGAGCATCTTTTGGAACAATAATAGGGTCTCGACCTTCTGGGCCACCTCCTCGTGGCAGTACCGTATCTCGGATAGCAATTTTTGCGTTGTTGGGTACTGGAGGATACAGACGTAAAGCTATAATACACGTAAGCACTTGATGGGGTGACAGCATATCACAACACTTACTTTCGTTGACACAGTACTTGGCATACTTAAAGTTCCTCAGTTGTTCGTACGAGGGTAAATCGCCGCGTAGTGTCTCCTCAAACTCAGACCTCACCTTCTCCCAGCACTCGGGCTTCTTAGCAAGGGAGAACAACAGGCTTCCGATCAAGCTAGCAGTGGTGTCCCTGCCTGCCAACAAGAGGCTTAGCAGTTCGTCACGTAGCTTCTCACGATCATCAGTTGCCAGCGCAAGCTCCCTCAAGAATGTACGGCGACTATCGCCACCATCGATAGAAGGCTTATCAGAAGCTCCGTCTTCAACACTCTTCATGTAGTTTTTCCTGTATTCTAGAGCCTTTTCGACATACTTGTCGGCATACTCTCGGCAGATACGATGAGATTGGACAGCCTTGGGGTCTGTTCTGCGGAACTTGTACCAGGGACCCAGGCGGAGACCTAGCGAGATGTCGTGGAGAGAGTACGCAAAAGCATCAGTGAACTGACGATTAATCCCCGATGTCAGAGTCTCTGTGGACTCTCCAAACAAGAATTCGGTGGAAGAGTCCATCGTGAAGCTCAGGATCAGGTCGTTGAGGTCGATGGCCTTGCCATCATCGGGGATCATCTTCAACAACTGCTGCAGATGCCTCTCAATCATTGACAGGTCGGCCACCTGCTCCTTGGCAAAATTTGGTCTCAGTAATGCTCGCGAGTGAGACCACTCCTCTCCATCAGTGACAAATACTCCACGACCCAGCAAGGGCCCCATCACAGCAGGGCGATTGCCAAGGGAGTAGTCCTTGAACTTTGACGTGAGGACTGCCTTGATATTCTCAGGCTCGATAGTCCACACACTGGTCCCGCCGAGTGCGCGAACTTCGTGAGTGTAACCAATGTTTCTGAAGTTCCATGTCAAGGCATCAAGGTAGCGGCGCTGCTTGTAGGTACTGCCGGCTTCCAGAATAAAGTTGATGCCGAACCATTTGGACGGGTAGCGATTGGCAACAGGCTTGCAGCCGTGGAGAGCAATGAAACGGCGGCGAGAGAAGTAGAGTGAAATGCTTGAGAGTATGTACCAGCCTGCGATGATAACAGCCAGAGTGGACAGAATTGCCAAACTCACTGAGCCCTGGAGTCGATACCAGAGCGCAGATGCATGTTCAAACACCGTTAGAGCCATGATTGAGTGACTTGGCGATGATGGCACAAAGAAGTGACTCGATACTCAGGACTTTCCTCAGTTGTGTGAGATACACGTAATAAGAGATGTAAGATACTTGTGTTGCACTTTTGCCTCGCTTCCTCTGAAGCCCCGTTTCCATGGCTGATAACGGTGCAGCATGGGTTGTGTCCAGGCTTAGGTATCTCCTAAAATCTTATTGGATGACGGGCTCGCTTGGATGAATGGGAATTTATTTGGGGTCGGATACGAGAATGTTGCTGTGGATCCCGAATCCTTCAAGAAATTTGTGAAAGGGGTTATCGTTCGCGGCCTGCGTCGACTACGGGGCTTGTCACCCTTTGCAGATTTTGAACTTAACACTTTCAAGCCATTCACACAGTTTTGCCGATTGACCCGTACCCCGCAAGGATCCTCTTCCTCTGACCGTCAGCAACGACACGTCGGGGGGCCTTGAACCGCCTTGATTTCCACATGCCGTGAGGACCTTGTTATGGCCCAAATTCTCACGTCAGAAGCCTCTGGGTCCGCTACCTGGGTTACGACGACGGCCCGTGACGATCAGTGTCCTTGGCAAGCCATGTAATCATAATAGCTACTAAGAGTTGAGGCGAGTGGTTCACCCTGAAAGGAAGGCCGATAGCTACATGTAGCAGCTATTGACACCCCCTTGCCACTGTCGATATTCGCTCTGAATAGTTTCAAAGGCGTATAAATAGAGGCATTGACGGGAAGTTCATTACCATCATCCAGCAACAACCACTTTCGACATAAGTTCCTTCGCCTATTGCCCCACTACCACAATTCAATTTTCTTTTACGGCCGCAAGCAAACATGGGCAGCGCAGGAGATGACTACGAGTACGTCTTTCCAGACATCTCGGTCGAGAATGAGCGCCTAGCTGGTCAGCACGCCGGTATCAAGGTGGGAATGGGTGGTCGCCTGTGTATGGCGCCCCTCGACCTGACACGTCCAAATTTGAGAATTTTTGACGGTGGCACCTCTGACGGTAATGCCCTTAAGCTACCTTTTAGTCATCTCTAGCTGATATCGACTTCTAGGATACTGGCTTGATGATCTCAAAAAGGAGCTTGCTCACCCCGAGACCTGCGACCTCATTGGAGGAGACGTCACAGGCGAGCGCTTCCCTACCAATCCGCCACCTGGAGTGAAGCTTGTCGTCCAGTCCTCCACGGGCCCCTTTCCTTCCGACTGGCTTCAGAGCTTCGACCTAGTTCACCAACGTCTCACGCTTGCCGGTCTTGGCAACCAGTCTGAGCACTGCGTAGAGCAGCTCATGTCGCTAGTCAAGCCCGGTGGTTGGATTCAGCTCGTCGAGCTTGATAACAGCTCTCATGAACCTAATGGACCTGCGGTCAAGACCTTGGGCGCCCTAGTGGCCAGGCTTGCCGAAGGAATGGGTGCAGATCTCAAGTATCGAGGTGGCGGCATGGAGAAATGGGTCCGAGATAAAGGATTCATCCGTGTGGGGAGTATCCTTGCCCCAGTATGCATGGGCGCCGAGTGTCCTGATCCGAACATGAGGGATCAGACCACTAAAGCCTTTTCGTTCACGGCAGAACAGCTCATCAAGGCATGTAAGCGTAAGTAACCGATCTTTCAACCAGTAGTATGACGTTTTCGCTGAGTGTGCATTACAGGATTTCCGGGTGGATTGAAAGTCATGACCGATGAGGAGGCTGAAGGATTGGTGGGGCGCTTAGAGGATGAACTCCGCACGCGAGGTGGATATTTTCCCGTCCGTGTTGTTTGGGGCAAGCGACCAGTTGACCAGTAATATTTGGTGGCCTTTACATAGCTCATCCTAGAGAATACCGAACACCCCTAAGCATACTTCCCAACGATGCCAACTTCTTAGGCAATGTGAACAGTATGGGTAACCCGTGTAAACACCTGGGTATCCACCGCAAGAGCGTTTCACAACAGATGCATAGTCAGCCAGCATGGAAAATACGTCTTAGTGTCAACAGCCCGACATGGCTTCCACCGCGCTATAAAAGTTGGTCGATGATACATTGTCTGACCTCGACATTCTAACGGGAATCATCCACCTTATTTTCAAGCTTCAAACGCCCGACCCACAAACTTCGCCATGTCACTCAACTCACCCTCTACTCGTGAGCAGCCTAGCGAGGCTTGGAAATCCCTGTCTCAGTATCTGCCGTCTCGTGGTACGGACGTTGATTACTGGTGGCAGCGCATTGGCCCAGCAGCTGCTTTGGTCCTCGAAAAAGCAGGCTATTCGATCAAGTCGCAGTATGATGCGCTGCTCTTTCTTTACCACTGGGTTGTGAGTAACTCGGCTATTTTCAGCTGCACCATCTTCAAGGTACGGACTAACCGAATGCACCTAGGTCCCTGAACTTGGCCCCAGTCTCTTGCCCACTGATCATAAGTGGAAATCTCTCCTCCAAGGAGACGGCTCAGCATTTGAGTTGTCCTGGAAGTGGAACACAAACGATAGTCCACCCGAGGTCCGTTACGTGGTTGAGCCAATCAACCAGTTCAGTGGGACCTTACTCGATCCTCTCAACTCGCAGCCTTCCATGGTGTTTCGCCATCGTCTTGCTTCTATCTTACCTAATATCGATCTCACTTGGTGTCATCACTTTGCGGGGTCTCTGTTCGACCACAACAAGGCCAGACTGTTGCGAGAAATGATGCCCGAGGGTCACAAGATGCCAGCTGGCTATACTGTTCCCTCCACCTTAGTGGCATTGGAATTCCTGCAGGATGGTCAGGTCTCTACCAAGTCGTACTTCATTCCTCGTAAACATGGTCAAGGCGTTTGGCTGCCGATCGCTCAATTTGAGGAAAGTATTGCCGAGCTGGATCCTGTCAACGAGGCTCGAGCCGCGGTTGTCGACTTTGTTTCCAAAGATCCTGCATCTCTGACGCCTATCATGCTGGCTGTAGATGACAAAGATGTCTCATCTGCCCGCATCAAGTGGTACTTTGCCACGGCGCGCACAGAGCTCTCATGGGCTAAGGAGATAATGACACTAGGCGGTCGAATCACTACGAAACATTTGCCCCACTTGGATAAACAGCTAGACGACCTCGTCGAGTTGATCAAAGCCGTCACAGGAATAGCTTCAGACTACCCTCAAGACGTTGAACTGCCGTTTGCCCCGAGATTTGATCCTTCCAAAGGCGCTGGGAACTTTGTCCCACTGCCTATTCCTATTGCGGGGTACCAAGTCCACTTCAACATTGCACCGGGATCTGAGGCCCCAGGGGTGAAACTATACATTCCTATGAGGAGGTATGCGAGGGATGATGCAAGTGTTGCCAAAGGAATTACAAGCTTTATGGAGTCCAGGGGGCGACGCAAGTACAACAAGGAATATACGGAAATGCTTGCCGGTCTCCTTCCTGATGGGAGACACTTGTCCAGCGTGCATTGCCTGCAGACTTACGTGAGCTGCCTGTTCAAGAAGAGTGGGGAATTGGAGATTACGACATATCTGGGGATGGCTCCGTACGGTGATGATCACAAGCCAATCTCTATTTAGTCCGATGGGATAAGCTGACAAGGTTGATTATGCATGTAAGGGCAGAAGCGGGATGGGTACTGTAGTGTTGTCGATCGTCAGCTTGGCGAGATCTACAATGTCAAATGGAGACTGCTTCAAATCCTTCTAGAATCCTTCGGCAATTTCTAGCCGCTTTACTCCGTACAGGGTATAGTCACTCGTATTTGCAAGGATGCTTTAAAAGAGACTAACCCATAACGGTAAAAAGATGTCAATCGCAGCAATAAATATAACAACTTGCCATGTATAGCAGGAACTTATGAGCCTCGATTTGATAATTGCTGAAGGGAGCGCCGTAATGGTGCTATTTTTCGGACCGAAATTTCATGCAGTATAAGCCGCAGTAGTACCGAGCTGATTCAAAGGATTCGGAGGATTCAAAGGATTCAAAGCAGCATACACGCCTTGCATTATTTCAAAGAAATCTTCACAAGCGATCTGCATTACAGGGCCGGCTAGATGCTGGCAAAGGTTTGATATCCTTATTGGAGCCGACCATGGTGGCATTCGCTTGATTGGTGATCTGGATTCTCCTTTTTCGATTTTTCAAATCTAGCAGACCTCAAGTTTAATTGCATATAGTGTTATGCAATATATAGAGGTGGAAAAGAGCTTTTAAAATAGTTACTTAAAGCCACTTACCCTATAGTATTATTCAAGATAACATGTAAAACCTGTTTAGAATACCCACGTTTCGGTATATATGTAAGCTTTTTCAGAAATCAGAACTTCTTATACAAGATATAGCGTATTGCGGAAAGCCTGGAAAAGGGTAATGCTGCTTTCTCGATAGTATACTAGATTAAGACACTTGAATCAATACCAGCTAGTTTCTTGAATTCCTCTCCACCAGCTTCGATGTCGATAGATAATAGTCTTTCAGCAACTCTGTCCTGACTCTCCATCAGTTTAGCTGCTATCTCACTCCAATCCATACAGTCTTTCTCTGGAACGAACTTGCAGCCCATTTCTCGAGCATTCTTAACTCTAACAGGCAGCAGTGATCCGTTGCGCTTTCTGATAACCCCATTAATTATGACAGTATCAACATCGCGAATCGTCGCGTGTCTCACAATAGCAGTGACAGGATCGTACTGCGCAGCACATATCATAGATGGGCTCGTCGCATCGAACACGACAATATCAGCAAGCTTTCCTACAGCGATGCTTCCCACAGAGGACTCCATGTGGAGGGCTCTTGCACCCTCAATGGTACCCATATTGAAGGCTTGCTCTGAAGTGCCAATGTTGTGGCGCGGGAATTTGTTTTGATCAAGAATCTTCTGGTTCCGACACTGGCGTGCTTGAAGTAGCGCGGAGCGCATCTGAGACATTATGTCTGCAGGTCCTATAAAGTGACCTTGGAGTTGTTAGCAGCTGCGTCCGGAAGTACTGGGATTACATACCGTCAGCTCCGAAAGTTACTCGAACATCACCCCGAAATGAGAGGGGCTGTCCGAGAGAAAGGTGCCCTTCAACTTCTGGCGCTGCCGCAACGTAGATGTTGGCATCTGAAAGGATCTTGGCGTCAGACGCAGAAGCCTGTGTTCCATGACCAATGATGATATCGGACTTGAGTAGCCCGTAGTCCCTGAGAAGTTCAGGAACCGATTGCAAGCCTGGCGCGGCCTGTAAGTCTTTGAACGTACGCAGTTGAGTTGATGTCTCCACTTACCAAATATACGATTCTTGCAATAGTGCGTTGTGAAAAGCTTTATGCCCAGACTCCGAGCTTTGTCCCAAATCTGGATGATTCTCTCTTTGGGAAGGAACCACATGTCGAAGCCAAAACCAAGGCTGACACGTCCATCGCCGAAAGGTTGAGAATTAGCCAATGATTCAAGTTGCTCAAAGGCCCATGTTGGCAAGATATCAGGATATGGAAACAGAGGGTACCAGGACTTGTACCTCACCATAAGTGAGTAACAGTAGATACTTCGTATGCCCGAGTGCACTGTAGCCGCAATAGCTTCGGTAACTAACAGAAAGTTAGTGACTTGTGAGGAGTGAAGGACATGTTTGTTTACCGTGTTCCGGCGAGTTTGTCATGTGCGCATGGTCCACCACCGTAGTCGTTCCTGCATCGATAGACTCGAGACAGCCTCCAAGCTGACCCCAGTAGATGTCTCTTGGCTCAAAGTTGAAGCTTTGCAAGCCTCCAGAATAGATATAATCAAGAAGCGTATGATCGGCATGTCGAGCCTTGAGCTGTGTCATCCAGATATGGTTATGGGTGTCGATCATGCCTGGAGAAATTATTTTGTTTGAGCAATCGACAACTTCTGCGCCCTGGGGGGGTTCAATGTCCTTATCTATCTGGACGATCTTGTTGCCTTTGATCAAGACATCTGTATCTGGTAGTGGAATGATGTGATCGTCTTGCTGGTGCTCAAGAACGATCCCTCCCTTCAAAAGAATAGAAGTCATGATTGCGAAGTTTTAGTGAAGAGGAAAGTGAGTTTCACAGATACGGTAGAACAGGTAATCACTTACATATACTCTTCGAATTTCCAAGACCTCGTCTATATAGTTATTACGGTTAATACCATATGCTATTAGTGAAATGCATGTCCTCAGTCAGCGACTGAGTGAGTGGGGCACCTCGTAAGCTATTTATACCAGCGCTACCGCTCGCCCAACATAAGCTGTATCATCTTCAAAGAAGCTCGAATAAACAGGAGAATTCCTTGCTTCCTGATTCCCACAGCCTATCTCTCATAATGATCTCTAACAGAAAACCTTTCAAGGTCCTCATTGTTGGCGGAGGAGTAGCAGGCCTTACCTTGGCGAACATGCTCGAGCGTTTCAACATTGATTATCTCATCCTCGAAGGACATGGAGACATTGCTCCAGCCGTCGGAGCTAGTATTGGTATGTTTCCTAATGGGTTGCGAATCCTTGACCAAATCGACCTCTATGAGCCACTTGAAAAGTTGATAGGCTCTTACGAAGAGACACAATCAACAAGGGACATGAAGGGAAGGCCAATTATGAGTATACCCAGATTTCAGGACCACATCCGGCTGAGACATGGGTATCCACTGATGTTCTTCGATCGGCAATATCTTTTGAAGGTGTTGCATGAGCGGTTGAGGTACAAACACCGGGTACTTCTCAATCACAAAGTTGTCGATGTCCATCTCGTCGACGATGGGGTTGAGGTAACTACAGCTGACAATCAGCGATTTGAAGGATCCATTTTGGTGGGAGCCGACGGCGTTCATAGTATCGTGAGGCGTCATATGTTTCGACTTGGACACCAACTTGACCCGGAAACATTCCCTACAGACTCCTACGACAAGCAAGAATGTCATTATCTTTGTAGTTACGGAATTGCCCGAAACGTTCCTGGCTGGGTGCAAGGCGACCAATGCACGGTCCTTGGGAACGGGTATTCTCAGCTGGTGGTTTCTGGTCCCGAGAACAAAACCTACTGGTTTTTCTTTTCCAAACTTCCTACAGCAAGATACGGCAGTGAGGTTCCCACCTGCACCAAGGAAATGGAAGCAGACTTTGCGAGGAAATTTGCAAATGTCACGATAACAGAGAAAGTCACCTTCGGCCAAGTATTTGCCCACCGCATATCTTCAACCTTAACGCCAATTCACGAGTATGTGTTGGACAAGTGGTTCTTCGACCGGATCATCTGTCTCGGAGATTCAGTCCATAAACCAAATCCAATTGGTGGACAAGGCGGGAATGGTGCCATCGAATCGGCGGCAGAGCTTATCAACGCTTTGATGACGAAAAAGGCTTCATTGGGGAGTCTTGAAGTGATGAACACCCTGGACATACAGAATGTCTTTAGTGACATGCAATGGAAGCGACACGAGAGAGCGAAGCGGATTGTGTTTGCTTCCCGACTACAACAATCTCTTGTGGCATACGAAAAGCCAGGGCTTTCAAAGTTTGTTTGGCGGCTTTTTGTACCTCTCAAGGGCGATGAAGCATCTTTGGGTTTGTTCGGACTCACTCTTGCTGGGGCATCGAGGCTCGAAAGACTCGAGGTCAAGGCTAGACCACGGGCCATACCATATAAGGACGAACTCCCCGCGCCCCCATTGACCAGAGTTCTCATCGTCCGTTTGGCGTTTGTCGTCTCGATGTTCTTCCTCTTTCACATGGCGCGAAAGATACCAGCTACCTCGCAAGATGACACGACTCACATGGGTCTGCAACTTGTCACCCCAGTGGTAATCTACATGCTGGAAGGATACAGACTAGGCAATGGCGGTACTCCCCTTGCCCTACCAAGTTTATTCCTAATCGCCGTCTATTTCCAAGGCCTACACCGCGTGGCTCCAATTTACGCCATCCTTCACGCCTTTATGGGTCTCGATCTACCCACTGGCCGATATGTCCAACCTGGAGTCATCTTCTCACTGTTAGTGGCCCTGGTTGTCCTACTGGTCACAAGCGCATATTCCATTTCGGATTATAAAACATCGGGAGCTATTAGTCCCGCCGCAGCGCAGGCCACGACTCTGATCGCTTTTTTTCTATCATATGGGTTGCAAAACTGGATACAAAGAAGCTTGTCTCGAACTGCGCAGGGCGAATTTGCCTTTGAAAGGTATAAGGGCAAGGATCTGAGCCTTCTTAAGTTCACATATGCTTGTATCGGATCTATTCAAGCAGCATTTCATATCCGTCAAGTCGTCTTGCCAATGCTCGAAACTGCTACACCAAGCAGCCTCTGGTGGGTCTTAGGGCTTGCACCGGTTCCAATGCCGGTGCTAGAAGTATCTGGATATCTCTCTGAAATGGTGTTCTTCCTCAGCAACTTATACTCTATCTGGAACTTACGGCGACTGGGATTCATCACGACAAATCAACTTCTTCTCGCCAGTCTAGTTTATACTGGGGGCCAGTTTGCAGTGGGCACTAGAGCAGCTTGGATGGGTGTTTGGTATTGGCGAGAAACTGTTTTTGCAAAGTTGGTGGTTTAGGAGAAGATTCCTTAGTATTAGATACGATCTAGTCATATTTGCAATACCAGCCTGTAAGAATAACGATAAAGCTTGAGAGAGTTGAGCTATATCCTCACACCGGTGGACCAGCGCAGCTGAGACGAAGACTGTTCAAACTAGCGTCCCGCTTTTTATACTGAAATAAATAAAGTATATAATTTAGCTTAATAGTAAAGTTACTAGCTAATGATATACTCAAATCTCGTTTTTAATTTCTTTTATTCAGGTAAGAGAATAACCTTTTTTAAGATGTCCACGAAGGGGTAGGTATATTGTTAGGTTGGTATTACAATAGGGTAAGCTTTTCTTACAACCGCGTGCCTGCGTCTAAGACATTTGCGTGGTCTGGCCAATCAACATGCCAGGAACGAAGATGAAATAATATTCCGATCCACCCCGCTTTAATCTCACGCGTATCACGACGCGCCCTTCTCCCGTCTCTCAGAAGAAAGGAAAGCTGATCAATTAAAAATGTCCCGTCTCGAGAGATTACCGCCAGAAGTTCTGCACGAGGTATCTATCGCCTACTCATAAACTGGTTGCTCAAATGCTGATAGTCTAGGTATTTCGGTACGTGCACGATGGCTTCGAGCGACATAAATGGGGCGGCTATGACCCGCCCTTAGGCTATCACGAACTACAAGGTGCCAACCTGCGACGAAACTTGTGTGCTCTGCGTCTAGTCAACCAACAGTTCCATGAGCTGGTAGACCCGATCCTTTTCCAGCACGTTTTCGTCAGTTCTGCTACGGGCATAGCGCGTCTAGACCAGATATCCAAGAACCCTAACCTACGTCGTTATGTGCGTCGCTTGGAGCTCTGCGTCATCCGCCAAAAGATAAATCACTTTGTGGACTACAGGCCTAATCACGATACCAAAGATAAGGACCTCATTTACCTGGGTCGTCTAGCCATCATGATTCACACAGCACTTCCCAAGTTCCCGGGCCTCAAGGTCTTGAAGCTTGACTTTGAGGACATCCCGTATAGCTTTGAACGAGAAGTGGACATACTGGGGAGTCTAAGTTGCTGTTTCAAGCAAGATACCGAGAACCTGTTTGAGTCCCTCGCTACAGCCCTCTGCAGATCACAACTTGATAAGCTAGAGGAGCTGGATATTGCACTGCCTTTGGCACACGACTTTGGTCATTTTCTACACGACGAGTCTGACCCTGATTGGTGTTCGAAAAAGACATTATTTGAGAAGCTCAAGCGCCTTCGAGTGGTCTACGGGCAATGTACGGAGGATGGCGAAGGCCTCGAATTTCGCTACGAACAGCCGAACTATCAGTATGACAAATACGTCCAACAACTACTTCCTCTTGCAAAAAATATCGAGTCTCTAGACGTGAAGGGTTCTGATATCCTTAGAATAACTCCACCATCGGTTTCAAAATTCCATCTAAGAGAGCTACAGCTAGACAGTATCTCTATATCAGGAAAGACCCTGGCAACGTTATTCGCGCAGTCCCCAGATATCCGAAAGGTTATCCTCAGCGGCATATATCTCGAGGCCGACACATGGGAAGAACCCTTCAAAGTCTTAAGCGAGTCCCCTATTACATTTCTCTACGTCGAAACATGTGGCTACTCAGGTGAAGGGGAAAGCGGAGAATATGCCCCAGAGATGATACGTTTCGTCACGGCTCCTGATGAAAGCTACATCGCGTCTCTACGTCCAGAAGACCACGCAGCTCTCGAGGCCATTTTCAAACGTATTCATGAGAACATGCGCAAGATAAATGGAGATACCTATGATGAGGTAGCAGCTGACTTACTCAGAAAATGGCAGAAGGATAATATTCTGCGGAAGATGACATCTGCGGGGGCGTTTGTCGCTCAAGTGCTTGCTAGACAGAGAGAGGAGGAAGGGTTGAGTGATTTTGGGTCATCGGGGGCTTCTATTGCGTCTTATCTCGACACGCTGGACCGGCGGGCTCAGTGGGAGGCTGGGATCTATCCTTCTGATTCGGATTCTTCCGATGATGATTCCGTTCGGGATTATTCGTTAGATGGCTCCTTGGACAGTTCCTTGGACGACTCTCTGGACGATTCTGAGGATGATTCTCTGGATGATGACTCGTCAGGTGATCCGTCCGATTCATCTGACGAGGGCCTTTGAGATTGTCTTCTCCATTCAATAAGTACAAGCGTCGTGACAAAGCAACGCGAGAAAGTTGCCAACAACCAGGATCACTATTAGGCAGATTACAGTGACTTCGGTCTATTCGGTTTTACGACAGCAATCGTCACTCCCTGATGTGAATGCAGAACCACAGTGAGGATAGTTTGCTCATCTTGTCAGTCTGATTTATGTTTGTTGGAAACACAAGCAAGGTAATTGATTGGGCATTTCGGCCGTTGTTTGTCTCTCATTTTCCTGCCTGACTCTCGTCAAAATAAATCCTATAATCCGATGTCCTGAACTTCTAAATCAATCATCCATGCGACTTTGATCTCAACCTTTCACTATTCAGATCATCGTCCGAGCCAACAGCAATGCCGGAGCCATCTTCCTTGATCACGAAGTGCCCTCGTGCTTCTAGCCGAGACAGTACATCCAATCTTCAGCATGATGACTATACAGTCGCGTGGATTTCCGCTCTACCACTGGAAATGACAGCAGCCGAGGCCATGCTCGACACTAGTCATGAACCACTACCGCGACAGCGTCGAGACAGCAACTGCTACACCTTAGGGAGCATAAATGGACACAACGTTGTCATGGCATGCCTACCTAAGGACCAGTATGGAACGAACAATGCTGCAACGGTCATAACCCATTTGATTCGAAGCTTCCCCAACATCCAGAACTGTCTGATGGTAGGTATCAGAGGAGGCGCCCCTGGCAGTGTTGACAAACGACTCGGTGATGTTGTCGTTAGTACCAAGGTGCTACAGTATGATCTGGGCAAGTCTTTGCCGAATCAGTTCCAGCGGATCGCGTGCCCCATCCGTCCCTCTGCTTCGCTGTTGACTGCTGTATCGAAGCTCAAAGCTAGTCAGGACGGATGCACAGACCATTTCCTCACGATTATACGGGACAGCGCTGCCAAACTGCGACATTACGTCCACCCGAACCTACAAGATCGGCTATTTCAGAGCGACTACAGCCATCCTGAAACGTCTGGGAGTTGCGATGATTGTGACCAAACGAAACTAGTTCATCGCGATGCACGCCAGAACCTTGATCCAGTCATACACTTTGGCCTAATTGCGTCTGGCAACCAAGTCATCAAGGATGCGCATACACGTGACGATCTTTCAGAAGAGCTGCGCTGCATCTGCTTTGAGACGGAAGCAGCGGG
>JAALXH010000147.1:0-107342 GCA_012977735.1 Fusarium tanahbumbuense
GGCTGTGATCTGCTGGTATTGGAACTTTAAAAGTCAAAACCTAGATTGGATAGATAGACAGACATGGAGGTATCGATCGATGTGAGGTGGGAGGAGAATACAGAAGGCCTTGAACTTTATGAGTTGGTAATAGTAGAGGCAGTTTGGTTTGCTGCAGCTGAAAAGCACAAGAGAGTACATAGTTTGTTTGTGCCACAGCAGGGGTCTTTGCTAGATCTCATCTCGTCTAAGTAATATCTGCATGTCGTTTCGATTCATTTCTCTTTTCGTCTGCATATACTTGCCTTCGTTAACTGTACATGTTAACCTCGTGAAGATCGTGTAATAAACAATAGACACCTCACTCGTCGTACTGTAACTTGGCGGCTTCGCCTGTGCTTGTGTGTCCATGGTTCTAGATGGATGGATGTCTTGGTATAGGCTGGCGCTGGCCTATCCCGAAAGAGAACAAGACGCTACTCATGCTGCATTCCAGTGCAGGACTCCTCTTTTGGTTGGCGTGGAATTTACACTCTGATGGACCATGATTGTCGAGTAATAGACATTTGGGTCATATCGGTGACGATTTATGAACGTAGCCTGGCCCAGGATTTGCCTTCTTGTCGTTGTGATTCTCTCCTGTTCTTATTTGAGTCTTTGAGTCTTTGAGTCTTTGAAAGTGTCTCGGCCCAATGCGAATAGGCTAATATAAGCAGTTGTTGGCCTTTCCCGATCTGATTTGTTACCGTCAGGTTTCATCGTTTGATTCAGTAACTATTGATCGGCATAAACGGGGTCGACAACGACTCCATTCTTCAAACAAACATTGTTCCTGAGGATTAATGCTCTTTCTCTCAGTTTGATACATTACAGCTTCACTGCGACACACGGTACTTCTTATCGACGAATTGGCACATCAAAGAAACAAACCAGCCCTGGAAATCAGACCAATTCTATCATAAATTCATTCATGGATGGTTACGGTATTAGATCCATGTAGGTTGGCAGCTGCCCCTGAAATCTGGTGCTGCCGCCCCTTGACCCGCACCTGCTGGAAATCCACATCCACCCACCAAAGGCAAGGCCATCCCACTTGCTCACGCTTCGTTTCCTAACTGAAAGAGCAAGACCCCGAATTATACTGGACGGGTCTAGCTCTATACTACCACTCTACTCGACTGATTTGGTAGATTCCCCCGTCTTTCGGGAGAGCCTCATTTCTCTTTCTTTCCCTTTTGGCTTCGTCTTCGTCCTCGATCTCAGTTTCGGTCTTGTTATCGACTCTTGATCTTGTTGAACGATCTGCAGCTCATTCTGTTCTGCTCTGCTAATCTTTTCCTTTCTCTCCTTTCTCGTTAATTAATATTTTCTCTGTTACTTTTCATATGCCTGTGGAGGAAACCTAGGCTTTCAGCTCCCGCTTTCTTTTTTCACTTTATTACTCTTTGACCCTCTGCCAGCAGTGACACCATGTCGTTGAATGGCTTGGACGACCCAAAGGTCCAGGAAGCCTACGAGGCCGCTGTCGGTGAGCCTGGAGGATGGTATGTTGGAAGACTTCTGCTCTTGTGTTGGTAAGAATTGGTTAGCTAAGTTTTCAGGTTCCTCCTCAAGTACGCGAGTCGCGATGAAGTCGAACTGCTGGGTCGTGGCTCAGGCGGCGTGCCTGAAGTGCGAAACAATGTCGCCGAATACGAAGAAACCAGCCCTCTATATGGTTTCTTGAGATACCGAAGGAGAAACGTCTTGATCAAGTACTTGCCCGAGGATTGCTCTCGTCTTATTCAAGGTCCGTACAGGCGCCCCTCCCCTGCATATGTCCTTCTTTGTCCCTGGCATGATGGTTCGTGAGTTGGTAAACTGACTTTTTGTCGCAATGTAGCCCGAGTAGCTGTTCATTTCAATGCCGTTTGCGATCGATTCTCCCCATACGATACCTTATTCCAAATCACCGACGCCAAGGAGCTCAAAGATACCAGACTGTCGGCAGCTTGCTCCTTGCATGCCGCTTCGGGTTCCAGTTCATCGTCTACGAGCTCTCTGCGCCGAAGACGATTAATGGAGATTGCGGAAGAGGAAGAGGACGAGCAACAGCAGCGCGCTACAAAACGCCAATCAGTTGCTGAGGACGACGAAGGCGGCGATATTCGGCCCAAAACAGCCAAGACAAGCCACGATCCGGCTTTGCATGTAGAGCCAGTAACCCTGAACTCAGAGCTCGCGGAATCTCCGGAGGAGAGTAAATTCACCGACGCATCAACCTCAGAAGTTCCCAACTTTGTTGGCGCTGATGATAGACCCGCCTCACCCTCTGAGTCTGAAGCAGTTCCGCGACTGTCATCGCAATCAGGGCGACCCGACTTGTATCCTTATTCATCGTATAATTACGGCAAACCAAAGGTAAAGCTTGGTCCCCGTCCGTCGCTCGAGACAAACGGCCGACCTCGCACTGCCGGCTCTTATCGTCCCGTTTCCCAGATGCCCTCTGGCTTTAAGTTGTTTGGTAAAGGTTCCAAAAAGGAGAAGAGCAAGGACGACAGTGCTACTACCGAGGATACTCCTGCCGAGGACAAGGATACACCGCCTGCGCAAGGCGAACTGCAGATCGTTCATACAGAGCTTACTCGTCCTGCGACCAGCTCTGGAGTTTCGATTCCTGGTTCTCCTGGCTTGCCTCCGCCTGCACCCGCCAAACCGACCATTTCACCGGAGAAGGCGAGATTAATGAAAGCCATGAAGCTTCGAGAGAAAAAGAAGAAGGATTTGGCGGTCGAAGCAGGGGCCCCGTCACCGCCTCTTGAATCTCCTGGACCCAGTGAGGGTGGATCATCTACAGATCGCGCTGAGGACAATCAAAATCAACCCGAGACCGAACCAAACCAGCCATTGATCTCGAATGCCGACTCAGGTATCGGTCTTGACACATCTTCCGCCTCTATGAATACCGATCACGCTTCCGATCTTGCTCAGACCGATTCTCACCCTGACAGTCCCGTCATTGCATCCTCTGAACCCGAGATCTCGTCGACAAAAGCCTCTTCTCTTTCTGAATCGACGGACGAGACTCTGCATCCCAAGAATGAGGATGCGCACGATCAGCCTCTAGACGAAAAAGCCGATACCGATGAAATCTCGGCCAGTACCGCAAACGACGAGACTGCTACTGATATAGACGCTGTGCCGGTCAAAGATTCTCTGCCATCTAAGAATGAGGGACAGCTCGACAACGCACCTGCCCAGCCCGTGCCCGAAGCCGATACCACCATTCCAGTGAAGCAAGCAGACACACCCGCAAACGATACCGAATCCACAGCGGACTCTATCTCAAACAAAGTCGAGACAACCGAAGTAACGGCCAACACCGACAAAGAAGAACCTCTGTCCCCAACAACTGCTGCCTTGAAGATCCCTAAATCCAAATTCTCGACACAGGATCTGCGATCGGCAGCGAACGAAGCCCCTGCCGCAGTCCCCAGCTCTCCTCAACAGGAAATTCGCGAGACCAGCCCAATCATTGTCACCGAAGAGGCTGCTGAGAAGGAGAAGGAAGGCGAGGAAGAAGAAGCCGACGTACCTGAAACGAAACAACAAAAGCGCAAGGCCAACATCGAGCCAATCAAGACAGACCTTGCGGAAGATAAAGACCCTCTATCTGATGACGAGGATCTGATGGAAGAACTACATAGCGCGACTCTTCACGAGGCGAAGCCTATGACTGTTGCTAAGAGCCCAGTTACTCCGGTGTTCCCCAGCCCGACCAAGAGTGAACGATCCCCTGTCGCCAGAACTGTCTCGAACCCTGTTCACGGCAAGCTTCTTGCGCCTGGTGATGTAACTACGAGTTCGGCACGATCTGTTAGCTCAGGCGGAGCTGCTTACTTGCACAAGATCGCTCAACAGCCCGGTGGTCCTACCCTTTCCCGTAAGGGCACTGTGGGATCGAGCATTTCTCAGCGTATCAAAGCACTTGAAAAGCTCTCGGCCAGTACGGGCGAGACCCTTAGTCCTGCCCCCACTGCTTCTACCCGGGAGAGACCTTCTTCAGCGTTTTTCTCTGTGCGAAAAAGCCGCGAGCCGTCTCGATCCCCTTCTGTGGTAGACAGGGCCAGCTCTTTTAACCGTTCCAACCTTCGAACGCCCCCTTCTCGATCTGGTTCGCGAGATGAGTCCCCCGAAAGGACAGGAAGAAAGGGTCGAGGACGCTCAACATCAGTGGCTAGTCGCCTATCTGTGTTCGAAGCGAACCCCGCAGAGAGCGACGGATCTCCTGGCTCGGAATCGATCTCGGTCACTGCTAGAATAGTCCGTGATCCAAGTCAAAACCCATCACATTCGTTTGAACCCCCGAAGGATCCATCTGAGTTTAACCCAGTGGAACTACAGGAATCCCCTCTCTTGGTAGACCACCAAAAGGCGTCTTCAGGTTGGAGCCCTGGCACTCTCGAGCCGCCAAAAGAGTCCTTGATTGAGCGACGGATGTCTAAGGACGACGGAGACAAAGAGGACCAGTCTCGACGGTCTTCGCTCAGCGTAGTCCGAGACTTCATTAACGATCGCCGCAAGTCCCTCACATCACCTTCGGCGGATGTCCTTCCCAAGGGTTCGCAATCTCCAACTCGCCCACCGTCAACACATCAGGGCAAGCGTCTGTCAATTAGCAGTCGTCGATCATCCATTAGTCGCGATAGAGAGAATGTTCTTTCGCCTTCCGCTACCACCGAGAGTTCTGTATCCGGCGACGAGAACAAGTCCAATGGTGATAAGATGAAGTCCCGAGCAGGCCGCTTCATGCGCCGCCTCTCGTCTCTTTCCAGCTCGCGTGGCAAGACTACGCCCCCAACCGTCCTTTCACCGACCGTGCAGGAGGAGCAAGTTCGCCCAGCGACCACTGGACCCCCATCTATCGTCTCATTTATGGGTGATGTCAATGTGCAGTTCCCAGACAACCTACTCTGGAAGCGCCGCAACATGTGCCTAGACTCCCAAGGCTTCCTCATTCTGAGCGCACTCCCATCGCAGAGCAGTCGTACTGCCCAGGGTACCAAGCGATATCACCTGAGCGACTTCCGAGCCCCATACATCCCTGACGTTGAGGTTCAGGAGCTGCCCAACAGTGTGGTTCTGGATCTCGTTGACGGTAGCAGTGTACAGCTCGCATGCATGGACCGTGCCGGGCAGGTAGGCATTCTCAGCAGTAAGTTTCCCTGATGCGCACATACTATTCAACATACTGACAAACAATACAGCCTTGCAAGAAGCCCATGCCAAGCACGCGACACCATTCGCGCTGTAAAGCGTTGATGCAATTCCTACCATGTCTGGGCCGAGCCCGATACGCCGAGCAAATCCAATGCTCTTCTATTCGTCGATTACAATTACATATATACATGGCAGTGCCCACTTGCCCTTGCCATAAACCCACCCCACGCCTTGCTATACGTTAACGGCCTTACGATATTCTACTTATCAACATCTTGGTTTCAGAGTGTATACTGCTGGCTTAGGTGTCTAATACACACCATTGGATGCTTCGGTCCTTGGACCACTTCGTCGCCCATGAGCGGCTTTACATATTCCCCTACACACACCACCCACAAGACTTCATATAATTTTCTACTTGTCTTCTCTTCACATGTTAAACTATGTACGCATGATACCACAACCCTTTCTTCTCATCCGTGTAGCCCGACGGCTTTCTTCTTCTTTCTTCTTTTGTACCTTTTTCTTTTTACTTTCTACACACAAGCATTATTTGTTTGTTCTTCCTTATACTATCTATAGCATGCCTCGTTCGTTGCTTGACCCACACCAACCTGTTGATTCTCATCAGAGGTACATACTGGTGCTAATAGGAGGAACCAGTTGGATAGGCAGTGTATGATATTCTACTATTTATTAGGGATGGCGGCGAAAAGGAAGCTGGTTGAAAACGGACCAGATCGAGGTAGAAAGAAAAACTATTGATCCCACATCCAATATTTAATGCTCTGTGACATGTACTGCGTGATGATTTACTTCACTGTATTTCACTTCAATCATTGTAGTCGGCAAATGTTTTAGAATGTTTTTGACAAGAGTCCAATCAGTGTTTTCATATTTTTATATAGCACTTTTCTGTTCTTTCATACCATCATAATGACTGCGCCACTGATTCTTACGCCATGCTCCCGTTTTCTTCTTTACTAATGCGGCACTGGTGCTTCTGCACCTCTTGTTGCCTATTGTAGTCGTATTCTCACAATTCCTTAGAAATGCACAAGCCAATTTATGGCAAGAGACAAAGATAAGATGGCCACCATCGCTCGAGGCTCTGAGATACCAATTACATGAGTCGACAAAGATGGATATTGCTCGAAATCAGAGCGGCGATAAAAGACCGGAAACAGTCTATGCATGACTTGTCGGTGGCCCAGAAGAAGGATCTAATCCAGGGAACTGAGAGGGGTCCATAGCCATATACTCGAGGAGATCGAGACCACCGACGTTGACTCCCTCAGGCCCCATGGCAACAGAAGGATTCTCAACGTTCTGGAAGAAGGCCGGTCCGGGAGGAAGATACCACATTTCGTTGCCCTGGTGGTTCCAGTCTTCGAATAGACTAACATCCATATTGGCGACGGCGTTATCGACGACAGTAGGTGTTGATGGACCCATGGGACCCTGTCCAGGATAGGGGAAGTTCTGTGCCGAAAGGTCGAAAGGTGTCGCTGAGATGTTGTTAGCCTCATGGGTTGCGGCTTGAGCTGGCGCTAAATTGATTTTGTCAGTATTCCTATGAGCGTTGCATATCAGAATGTGCTTACCATTCCCATTCAGACCGTCTCGAAGTCTTTGCGCGTGGCCTCCAACCCAGTTAGGGTCTCCTTCTCCGTTAGGAGCAGCGTTTTCACCACTGTGCACCTGTCCATCTGGGGCAGGGCTTTGTCCTCGGCCTGAAGCTTGTTGCATAGTGGGGGCCTGGATGAAACGGTTGCGGAGGCGGCTCGTGAGAGACTCGAGAAGGTCTGCAAAGCGAATTCCCAGATGAACATCATCTACGACACAGTTTCGAAGCGCTTCGACTGTGGCATCCATCAGCTCAATGCTCATTCGCACATCGGATCGTGGAGCACCGAGAGCGAAAGTCTTGAGCAGGAACATAGCACCGCTGATAATGCGGAAATATGTCCGGACAGGAGCATGCTTCAGGTAATCACCTGGCAGCAAACCCTCAACTACTGTGCGGAGTAGGTTTCGACTTCCCTCTACCACCTCGCGAATGTATTCCTGATCGTGTGCAGTGAAGCCTCCGAGTTGACCAAGGGGAAGCTTCCCATAGTTGATCATTGTCTGCGGCGATAATTGAGGGTGTCCCCCGTTGACAGCTGCCGCTCCATTGTGTCCAGAATGAGCCGCTGCTCCTTGCTGAGCTTGGTTCGTACATCGCTCGACGACCGCTTGGAGTGAAAGCGAGTTGATGTAGATGCGCACATATTGATACTCGATCGTCAAAATATGCCTGATGAATTCAGGAAGACGGAACAGCTCGAACTCCCTCCACCAATCGCGCAAGATAGGCTCAAATTCCTTAAGAATGCTGATGTATTTGCCGTTCTGAATAATTTGTGTCGTGTGCTTTCGGGAACGGAAGATCTTCTCGTTACCCATCTCCATAGCATTGCTGATACCGGCCCAGCAGTGGATGATTTGATCATCCAGTTCCAGATCAGGCACATAGTTGAAGTGGTTACCCACCGATGAGGGGTTCGTTCCTGGTGTAGTCCCGTCAACTGAGTTAGGTCGGAATCGAGCAAGGGCAGGATCACTTCTTCGGAGATGAGCAGGAGCCATGTTGGTCCAACCGAGACGACCGGCTAGTTGTGTGGTGTAGATGAGAAGTAGACGCTTGATTCGGAAAGCTCGTTGACGGTATGATTCCTCCTGGTATTCGGGTCGAGTGATGGCGTCGTCGCGGAGAAGCTCGTCGATATCATCGAAGACACCCAGTTCGTATGCGAGACCATTTGCAGTACTGAGAAGCATCCAGCACATCCGGTCACTTCTCCAGGCAGGCTCTAGCCAGCTCTCAATCCTTTTACCACCAAAGCCAGGGCCCAAGGTCTTACTGGGGTCCTCGTCAGCAGCAGTGATAGCCTGGAAGGCTGCTTCCATAGGCAAAACCAGTTCGTCAGTTGCCTCGGTAGGTGGAAAATGCAGCGCACGAGGGTGCCACTCGGTCAGGATCATCAGTGATTCGATAGTTCCTAGAGTTCTTAAACTGCCCTTGCGCAATCCACGCCAGGGCGCTGTGCTGCTGGTTTGAGACTCGTCGAAAATTGCACTGGTGCTAGGAGGGACACAGAAACCACCACCAAAAGCTTCTTGTCCCCATAGACATCGCTCGATCATGCCGCGCAGATACATCCATAGCTGTTCATGGATTGCATGAGACCGACAATGCCCACCAGTACCAGGCATTTGACGGTATCGCGAGGCGATCGTTAAAAGAGTGACAGTTAAGATAGGCTCCTCATACAGCAGAGTGACATGCGACGCGGGGTTGCTGAAAGTTGGCGGTGATATAGGTGTCAATGGAGAAAGGTATTTGTAGTAACTATTGAAATTAGTACAACAATCTCATATTTGATGGCAAGTTTGGACTTACTAGTCGATGTACTCGATAGCCTCGAGGGCTGTGAACCAGCCAGCGCGGACAAATCGAAAGCGCTGCCATGCCTTGATAGCTTCCGCATATCCAGGTTGGGAACTGAGTTCGGGACGTGAGAGCTCGGGGTCGATGGGTTGCTCTGTTTTAGGCGGTCTGGAGTTCGATCTGGGAACATAGCCGTAAGGGCCAGTATCTTCGGGCGGGGGCCTGGGGGCCGTTGGACGAGCAGAAGAAGTACTCTCTCTGCGCTCGCGTTCGACGGCAGGACTGTTTCGTGTAAGCATTGAGTTTCTGGACTAGCAAAGACTAGAAAGTCTGTAGAACATACCTATCTGTAGCTGCCTTATAGAGCAGATCCAGGGCATCCTGCGGACCAAACACACCGCGCCGCATAACGGTTTGAGCTTCAATATTTTCCAATGTCTGGTTGGCATCGCCGTCACCGCCCCATTCGCTATTCCTTCCGCGACCTAGCCTACTGCCATCAGGACGGCGCAACGGTTGAGCTTGGCCATGCGAGCCTCCGGGAGTCAAGGGTGCATTGCTGTAGGATCGACGTTCGATGAGCGGCGGAGGACTTCCGTTGACGTTAAGCCTTTTACGGCCATTTCTGATGATGTACTCATCCTGGTCGCTTCCATCATCATCTGTCTTGCGCTTGCGACGAGTAGCACTGAAGAAACACTCTTTGCTCTCTCGGCGACAGCGCACACAAGGAGGATCGTGGGGATTGTCGACACTGCCAAGATCGCATCGTACTTTGCGCCGGCGGCAGGGAATGCAAGCCTGGTAAACACGCTTGTGCTGAGAGTTCTGCGCAGCGTTTCCACCCGATTGACCAGGAGTCTGTTGCGCAGAACCTTGCGCAGCATTGTTAATCGAGGCGGCAGGACTTGAGTCGGAGGCCCCGGAGGCCGGCTGGCCAGCGCCGTACGGGGCCATTGTCAATGTTTGACAAGAATCGGAGGGAGGAATTTGTCGAAGGACGGACTCGGTTGGCCGATGACCGAGTTTGGGCGGCGCGGGGAGCGGCGTCGAGGTCGACGTCAAACGTCGCCGTGCTGAAACCGAACGAGCTCAGCTAAGAGCTGAAGAGGCTCAAAATTAGACGCGACGGATAAAAAAAGATAAGGCTGATAAGTTATGATGTCGCGTTTCGGTTTGCGGCGGTTCGGGGAGGGAAAGTGAGAGAGAGCGCGGGCCGAGGAGAAGCGGACTGGGGGGGATGGAGGTCCTTTTTGGAGTTTCTTCTGGACCGCTTGGGAATGATGGAACCAAGAGACCGGCGCAAGGGTTTTGACTCGAAGTGCCCTGTGCGTGATTGTTATAAAACTAGTACGTACTATACCCCGGTTGGGTTTGATAAGGGAAGTGGAAGACAATGAGCGAGTGGAAGAATCTGAATGGATCCGTTCTATCGAGGTACTCGATGCGGGGGGGACTACTAAGGACTGGGACTCGACCGGAAGTGGCCAGTGCAGGAGTCAATTCAATGGGAATTCGTTGGTCAAGGCGATCCTCAGAGTCCAAAGAAACTAAAAAAGCCTGGGGTAAGACTTTTTTGCCCTTTCTCTTACTCAAGAAGCGTTTAGGCTGTCATGTCCTTGTCCATGTCTATTCTGGGGGTGAAACATGCAGCAAACGTGTATCGGTAAAGCTGGGACAGACGTGATAGGTTCAATCCTTTCTAAAGGAAGGTCACGAGTCTTGCTGTTGTTTTTCATGTCCCCTTTGTCCAACAACTCTTACACGTTGTCATGAACCACTCGGGAGGCGTAGTACACACCAACAACTATCAGGTGACACCTTGTCAATGTGATGCCTTACGTATTGGAAATCAACAGTAACTTACCTTGGACTTAGCCTACAAACACTGCATAGACACTCCAATCGAGATCAGCTCCTCGCCATGGGTGGTTGTCAGTAGCGAGCTTGTTAGCTGATATGCCAAGAGAGCTTCGACGAGCATAGCCGTAACTCCCCTTGATGCTCACCGTCTTGACTGGTTACCTTCCTAATCAATTCCTTATCCCCGAATGCATTGGATCCAACAACTTAGTTGAGAGAGTCTTCAGAGTTTTCAATGGCATAGAGATGAAAGGTCTAGAAGAATAGAACAAAAGAACCCAGTCAGTCAAAAGTTCACGTTATCCCGAGACAGGCAACTCGATAATCAACGTTAAGCCTTATTGGCTCACCCGAGGTTTGATATCCTTTTGCTGCAAATCCGCTGCAGGCGATCGAGTGAACCAGGGGCCTGCAGCCATCAGAAGAACCAAAAGTCTTAGCCTACCTAAATAAGTGACATCTCTGATATGATCTGCCACCCACGAATAAACTCCGAAAAGTCTTATCAGGACTTCCGTAACTTGAGCCTACAATGCTTGTTTCCAATAGAGACTTTGTCAACACAATCTATCGTCCGAGCACAAGCAAGACAAGCCTTCCAGCAACGAGTCCAATTCTGTAGCCTCACTATAATATGCATCAGGTCCGCCCCTACCGTTCTGAAGTTACCACACAACCAATCGCCAAGTCTGAGGCGCATGTCACGTTGACGACGCCTCCTCTTTGTCAAGATTGACATATGCATACGTGTCGTGCCGTGTCCGTCTATCAGACTTTTCAATATTTACATACTTATCGCGTAAGAACTATCTAGATCAAGAAGGACATAAAAAAGACATGCAGCTTCAAATTATCTTTACTACACATCGTGCATGTTTTTACGTCTTGGCTCTTTAGAAAACCTCCTAGTCTACGCCCCGCATAGTAGGACATCCATTGCTTTCTTCTAATTCGTCAATGCCAAGTTGCAACCACCTCAATACCGTTCTTCTTGTGGCTGTATGTCTTGCATCAACCGTTATTTATACATATAAAGATTCGTCCTCCGACATCTCCGGTTCGGAGAAGGAACCGGATAGTTATTGTAGAACAGCCGGTCCGAAGGTCAAGAGGTTGAATGCTTAGAAATGATCAATCCATAGTCACTTGTAGCTGCTACCAACGCCCTATTGAGCGCCATCATGTAAACTATCCATATCCTTGCAACCCTGCCGGCATTCGTACGTAACAACAACGCAGGACGGCCCCTCGCTTCCTTATCTTCCTCCTCCACTGCATCCAACTCCCCGTTACTGCCGAGGAACCTGTGCTCAGACCATGAAGGTAGGTCCCCGCTCACGTTCAAACACAAGGTGATACTCTGGATACGTTGTTATGTCACTGAGTCTCACGGTAACCAATGTGGCCACGAGCCACTAAGAGAAGGTAACTGGTCAAAAGATGTTGGAGAGTCTGAGCGTTGGCGAGTAGACTTGATCCAAAACTTGCTCAACTCTTGCAGGCTAGTCCGAGACAGTTGCCCCGTCTTGTTGCTGTTACCCTTCTAGATCACAAGTGAATACATAGTAGTTTCCTAACAGATAGATCTGTACTTCCAAGGTTACATACAGCATGTGTAGAGTAACCTGCTTCCAATATCAGTAAGCCCGATGCCTCAAGCCGAGCAATAGATGCACCTGGATTCACGGCACTTGGCTGCATCCGCCCAGGGGCAACGGCAGGCTCTCGACCCCGATCCGACATCTCTGATCGATCCGGCCCGTGAAGCTGACCGGTCGAGGCCGGGCCAAGCCATGATATTATTGGCTGGTCTCTTTTCACATGCCCGTCTCCGGGCACCGACATTCAACTCCCTCCGTAAGAGTTGTCTAAGCGTACACCAGATCTACTGGCACGGCATTACATCACATACCCTGAGAGATAGTTTCGAGAGGAGAGGGTTATCACCAATTCAAAACTTTTATAAGCGATGAGCGAGAAAAGAAAGTTCTTTATAGACTCAATGACCAAGACCTCAAATTTCTTATTTTCGGTCACCCTTCTTTCCCTCTGCATTTTCTTCCTTCGTACACATTAACTCGTCATTTTCCCAACTGAAATCAACTCCTAAGCGCAAACTGTAGGCCCCATTGCCAATCGAATAACATTGGGGGTATTGACATTATGATATGCTAGAAGATCTAGCTGACAAGGCCCTTCTTGGACTGTTACCAAATTTCGTGGTCAGTAACTGGCGATTTCACATCTTGATATTGGGGGAACTTACGAGATGGTCCCAAAGCTTCGACGTGAGGCTGTCTGGCATGGTGTAGAGATCAATGGAGAACTCTCCGGCTTTAACCAAGTCATCCACTATTAGCCACCATATACATCAACTTTAATGCAAAAACAAGGGAGGGTGTATAAATGAAACAAGAGAATATGGAGGTCGTGAAGGGGTAGCGCGCATGGCGGAAAGAGTGGTAGTACATTCGTACACGCGGGACTGGAAACTTACCCTCAACATCACTTCTTATGTAGGTGTCTGGCCCCTTGTTTTCATTGATGATCTGAATAACGCGGAGCAGATCCTCCTCCTCGAGCTTCTCCAGGGATTCGGCAATCTTCTCGTAGTCGTAGTTTTTGGCCTTCTTAGTAGCAGCAAGACCCTTCTTCTTGGGACGGTGATCGTCGTCGGTGGGGAGAGGACCAGTTTCGCGCAGACGCTCCTGCAAATTCTGGGATGGGTTCTTGAAAGTGACAGTATGCGTCTGATCGTACTTTTCTTGGTGGAAGTTAAGATCGTGGATAATTGGTGCTAGTTTTGTCTTCTCGGTTGTGTAGCAGTCGATAGAGATTTCAAACTCTCCCCATCCCTCGTTCTTGCATGTGAACGGGGGCTTTGTGAAACCTGTCAAACAGGACAGACTCGTCAGCATCTCTGACCTCGCGATCATTGTGATAAATATTGGACTTACTCTGGACGGGGTTCTCGAACGTGGGATGCAGGTTATAGACAACCTTGGTGAAAACATCGGCGGGACGTTCATTACCGTCCTCGTCAACGAGGAACACCTTCAAACTCCATTCCCGCATAGGGAATTGCTCCACTGGCGAGGGTTTGTCGCTAAGAATATAGTTGTCAGTATGCAAAGATCCGCCGACTGTATCCCTTCGTAGACCCGTTTCATCTTGATGAAGAACGCTGTACGATCCTCACGGGCTGGAAAGAGCAGTGAAGCCGCCCGAGGGTAAAGGCGCAAACTTACATGACATGCTGCTCGGTAACAACTTTGACTTTGCGCTGAAGTCGGATATTAGTGTCGTTTCTAGAGTTTTTCAAAAGCACTTTGCGGCTGGAAGGTGGTGCTCGACTACGCGGAGCCATGATGATGAGTCCTGGACGTGCACAGTTCTCGGACGACGTGGAAAGGTGCGTAGTAGAGTTTCACGGTAACACAGAGTATCATGTAAGGCAACAGAGGAAGGATAGCGCGCTGGCGCTTGTGCTGTCCGTGAACAAGAATACGAAGACAGTAGATGATACAGAACGGGTGAATAAACGAGGGTGGTGATGAAGCAGCAGCTCGCGCATTAAACAGGCGCGTAGAGAGATGTGAGATGAGGCAGGCAGATAGGCAATGGTAATGCAGATTTGAATGCCGTCGCGAGCAGTGCGTGAATCACTGTTGCAGCTGGCAGGTCAAACGCCATCATGGGCATCTATGGCTGCCTACTTCTGGCTGTCCGACCCAAACGCGCAACGCCTGTCACTGACATCGGCACTGCGCTGGCAGTTGCAGTTGCAGATATGATTTGGATGTATGCATGTATGTAGACAAACACGAACAGACCGCGACCAATCTTTGCAGAGCCTCACTCACCGCGCGACACACGTCAGTGTCAAGCAGGGCTAGAGGAAAGCAAACAAAGAACCACACCGCAACCATCAACCAAAAGAGCCGCTCAGGCAAAAGGAAGGCCGCAGACTGCGGAAGGCGAAAGTGAAGTCATAACATAGCCAAATACAGTCAAGAAAGAAGGGCAGCGGATGGTGTATACATCGAACCAGCAAGGCGATTCGAGGTGAAGGATTGGGATTTTCGACTTACCTCAACCAACATCTTTTCTGGTGATCAAAAACAGCAATTGGAACAGTAGAGAATTGGGGGTAGAGAAGCTGACAGGAAGATTGTCGTGGATACACAAAAGACACACAGTGATAATGAAGAAGAATGACTTGGATTGGGTTACAAGGGGACAAATTCCTACAATGGATGAAATGGACGGGAATGGATGGGAAACGGCGGAAAACGGACACAGACACAGACAGAGGGAAAGCAGAGGCCAGTCCCAGTCCCACGGTTGGTTGGACGGGGGGCAGAATGGTAAGGAAGGCGGCTGGAGACTGTAGTGCAGGCGTAAGTGCAGGCGCAGGCAGCCCCAGGGCAGGCGCAATCGATGGACGAGACGGGACAAGACGGCCAAGCTTCAAACCAAGTGCCAGGGGAACCACAGTTGAGGCAGCTACACACACGACACGGAAGTTGATGTATCTCTGACAAAACGTGGAGCAAGAAAGAAAGAGAAAGATACAGAAGCTTTAATAAAGACAAAAGGGCTAGGTTGCCAGCTTTCACAAGGAGGAAGATGGACATGAACTCGTAGGTTGTTTACCTTTTACTTCTGCACCTTTTGGGGAGCTTCAGACAACACGCTGAATCACTGCTCCACTACGCGCTACCATCCAGCCACTATCGCTGAGCTCTGTGCTTTTTCCTTGGTTCCATAATCGAATGCACCATGACATGACCCTCTGGCCTTTGGAACAATCTGGCAATGACGTGAAGATATATCAAAACAGAAAACACGATCACGAAAAATGCTATTTTCTTACCACTCCTATTACAGCTGGCTTGGGTACCCCAGAACGGTCTTCATCAAAGCTAGTGGCTGTAATACATCAACATCCTGAACGCGAGCAAGCACCGCTTGTTGAAGCATTTGTCTATTCAAGCAGCTATACACAGGTTCAAGACACATCTACGAGATGCTATGTATAATTTCGAAACGCAAAACTTCAATCCCCATAAGGATCAGCATCTCGACAAGAATATAGAGATCATCAGTCAAACACCAAACACGATGGTTATCAGCCACATCTACGGACTGCGCCACAAATGAATATCACCCACAACCTGGTCCTTGATCAAACTACAAGACATTCACTCAAAGTAGCTTACAGCAAAAGGCATCATAAATCTATGGAATTTTTTTCTTTTACTTCTTTAACAGAGGGTGCTATGTGTTGATGTTCCTATGCTGCTAACTATCCATCCGTCCATCCATCCATAATCCGCCTTGGGGCTGAACTCGGACAGTTCACCTCAAAATAAACCTCTCTGTCCTTAGGAATCTCTATCTATCCATCTTGAAAACGAACTTGGGATGTGGTGTTGTGGCGGGGTATGGTGATGTTGATGCGTATTTATGATGGGTTCAAGCATTTGCAACGATTAAGGTGCTTGCTTGATGCTGTGGCATGCGTGGTGGGAGTGTTGGAGTAAAACTTCATCCTAGAATCACAGGGCTACGAACGAGTGAGCCCTTGGCGATATCCAGGTCGAACTCCGAAGGGGCAAGGGGTCGGGAAAGGTTCGCAAGTAAAAGCCGTTTAGGAAGCGGGAGCATCGGCCTCACCAGCCTTGTTGAAGATCTCCTCGTTCTCCTTCTGGGCCTTCATGAAAGAATCCTTGAAGTTGTTGGCGTCTGAGCACAAGTTAGTGATTTGGTTCTATAAGCGCGTACTCCAACAGGTAAACCTACTCTCGGCGTTGGCGAATCGAATAGCCAGGGTGACAGCCTCGGGCTCGCCCTCGCTGACATCGGCGGCAGCGTTCCACACCCAGCTGCGGTCGGAACCGACGTTGGGGGAGAGCTTCATCTCAGGGACGATGTAGTGGTTGGCGCAGACCTTGAGGGTCTTGTCGCGGCGCATGACCAGGCGGGTCTTGCCGTTCTCCTTGTGCTTGAGCAGACGGACGTCACCAGTACCACGCTCCTTCCACTCGCTGCTCTCCTTGATGAACTTGAAAAGCTTGGCGCGCATCTTGAAAGTCTGCTCCTCGGCCTCCTCGTTGGTCTTGGTGTCAACCTTCTCAGTCAGCTTGATGACGGGCTCGAAGTGGACGTCCTCGGACTCGGGAGCCTCCTCCTATATAAGAAAACTTGGTCAGCTTCAGTCGTTTCGATGGGAACCGCTACAGCATGCCATGCTGAGACATGTCAACATACCTCATCACCCTTAGCAGCCTCAGCAGCCTCTCGCTGAGCCTTAGCGCTACCGGAGTTGTCACCACGCTCCTCCTCTTCCTTCTTCTCCTTCTTGGCACCACCTCCGAACATGGAGAAGACGGAGGAGGAAATCACAGGCTTCTCAGCATTGCCCTCAGCCTCAGCGGGCTTGGTCTCCTCAGGCTTGGTCTCCTCGGGCTTGGTCTCCTCGACCTTGGGCTCGGTGGGCTCGGAAGCAGACATTTTGACGGTTAATGTAATCGGTTGTGAATTAATCTATTGCCCCTCAGACGTCAGCTTTCATGTCCAGGATCCCAGTCCCGCGGTCATGGCTTTTACCCCTCCTCAAGGAGGGGCTCAGAGTCATGATTGCCCCCCAGCGTAGCAAAATGCACATCAGAAAAAAAAAAGGAAGAGCAAAACAAAGCAAAAGCTGAGGACAAGCAACGGCGCACTAAACTTACCAGATAAGCGAAATGTGGTTATGAAGATGCTTCGGGGAAGCAAGGGAGTTGAAAGTTTATGTGATGATGGTAGATGGTGGAAGTGGGTTGCGGTCAAGGTCTGGTGATTAGGTTGTTTTCACCTTGTCAGGCTGCCGTCCCGCCTGAAAAAATATGAGCAACTTGCCCCTCCTTTTCCCCTGTTGTGCCCTGCGGTCAGGGTATCAGAAAAACTGGCTGTCTGAAGTACAAGAGACGAAATAGCTTAGTCGTTTTATGCACATTTAGATGCATATTTAGGCCCTTTTATTTTGACATCCCAAGCCTTGCAGGACAATTTTTCTGCCATCCGGTACCCTCTTGCTCCGTAGGCATGGCGAAGATCAACAAATACTGACCTGTGATTGGGGATGGCCTCCATCTGTGGATAAGTACCTCACAGAGTAAAGATGGCCGTTGAAAGCCCAGAAGACAGAATAACTTGACAACTTAACACCTCACTGAATCGACTAACAGTCTATCTTATTATGGCGACCTAAGGGTTTGGAGGACCATTTTTCTGTTACCCAGTAGCGCAGGTACTTTGCAGCAGGTGCTGTCGGGCACTTAGCAAGGATCCAAGATTGGCTGTGGGGTTACTCATCAAGTGGGACTGCAACAAACTGGATTCGGAGGTATCATGACAATGTCAACTGCAGAGTTAACGTTAGTCAAATTGATGCCAAAGGGAATATAGAAGGGATCAATATCGTAGCACGAGCTCGTATCCTCGAATACTGGCTTCATATTCGTTCTTCATGAGAACATTAATAACAGTATCAATTGTTTGGTTCCGTTGCTAGGAGACTGGCCTTTGGCCATTTCCACTAAGAAGCACAACGACTCATGAGATGAGATGGGTTCAATTACTAGTGATCAACTACTGTGCTGGCCTCATTCCGTTCTCGCTGAGCCTTTTGCTAGCAACAAGCCACCATAATATTACAAACGGTATCGTCTAAGCTTAAAGTACAAAAAGAATGCATCGGCTTGATGTTGCATGTGGCAAGTTGTGTCGTCTTTTGAGTCTGATCGGGCAAATTCCCTCTTGCTCTGATGTCACTCACAGCTTCCAAAACGTACAGAAAGGGCTCATCAGCAACACTGACTATTGCAGGAATAGAAGATATAAAATCGATAGAAGCAAATAGAAAACACGTCTACAAATGGTATGAGACCCCACGAACTCCAATCCACCAATGCCCTAGAAACCCATACCCGAATATAAACCCAAATTCTTCCTTAGCACGAATGTGCCACGAGTGATAGTGGTCAAAGAGAAAAGTCCCTTGCGCCGTCAATAAAAGATGCAGTTTTGGTACCACTATGCCTTCTGTCGTTCTGCACGATCTTTGGAGTCACCAGACCACAACCAAAAGCGACAAAGTTTCGCAGAAGTTGGCGCCTTGGCAGCAGATTGTCGACCATACTCATTCTTGATCAGTTGCTTGATTACTTTCTTGGTCATGAATTGTTCGGCCGCGCGCTCGTAACGGTCATGTTCCTCGTCACCCGCCGTCAGTTTCAGCCACCACAGCTTAGCCGTAATTTGTGCGTTGAGCAGCTCGAGTTCGGCTCTGTTCTGTACAGCTTCAGTGCTCGGGATGTATTGCTTGACATCAGCTGCGATAGACTCCAGCTTCGCCGAGATGCCGTGCTTAGCTGCTTGAGATCGACACTTAATATCTTTCTTAATCCAGCCCAAGGACCGATGGGCATCGTGGAATTTGACACCAAGATCTTTGCAGAAAGTGCCAGACGTGGTCTTGAAGTTACAAGAAGCTGTCTCCAGCGAGCGTCTGGCTTCCTCGAGGCGTCGCTCTGCCTTTTGAGCAGCAGCTGGAACGAGCTCTGGGACACGCTGCGCAAATGACCAAGTAAGATCCAAAGCCTCCGAGATGATACCCTTCTCGAATGTAACTCTGAGGACTTTGTGGATCCTTGGGCGGCAAGTAGTATACATGTCAACCTTGACCATTCCATGGGCTTCCTCTTTGGGGATCTTGAGGACGATGCCCTCGTCTGTTGATGAGGTACCAAATCGGACATGTTCCCCGCCACGCTTGGCATTAAAGTTGAGACAATCTCTGTCAAGCCATGATTTCTTGACATCTCGAGGCATGCGGAGCAGAAAGTTGCCTTCATATCTTTCGACAGTCACATTGATCTTCTGGCTGCTCCAGGGCCAATCGTTGGCGGGTGCATCCTGAACAGGAATAAGTCCCGAACCTCCAATTGATGTGGTAAGAGCCTGCGAAGTTGGCAAGGAGCTTCGACTCGAGGAGTTTATGAGAGTGGGGTGGTTCGTGACAGCGGAAGTGGCTGCGGGGATGTGGGGAGCCGCATCTCTCGAGAGTGGAGTGAGGAATACGCTGATCAGCGAGACCAAGACGAGTAAAAGCACTGCAGATACCGTCGAAGGACTGGTGATCTTCTTGATGATTGTCTCTCTGTTCTTAGATACAGGATGCTGTGTCTCTTTCAGCCACTTGTTGAGTGCTGATCGTCGAGTCTCCGCCTCTTCTTCATTTCCAGTGGGTAGAAGCATTTGATCAGGCTTGTGCTCTGTAATACTAGCGTCGGGACTAGGGATCGAGGGGGTCTTGAGACTTTGTTGAGTATACTCAAGAGAGCTTCTGGATCGGGCTTCATCTTCTGATTCAGGATCCTGTTCAGCGCTGGGTTCAGGCTGTGCCTCGGGTTCGACCTCAGGCTCAACCTCAACTTCGGGAAGGGGCCCATTCTTGACTACTGAAGCCCAGCTTTGCTGTATTTGTGGAGTCTGTTCAGTCTCCATGGAGTCGACAATATCATCAGGCTCTTCTTGGTGGGTTTGCTGGCTGGGAATATCGCATTCGTCGGTGACAGACTCGTCATCGTAGGTCTGTTCGGTGCCGGTGTGGCTTTGTACGTCGTCGGGACGGGAGAGCCCCAAAGAGCCGATAGACTCGCCCATAGACTCGGTGTAGTTCCCGTCCTGGGACTCAGTATCGTTCGAGATTACTTCATATTCGGACTCGGACATCAGTCCACTGTCCTCGGTAGTGGTGGTAAACCGCATGATATCTGGATTACTAGATGAAATCCAGTTGGCAAGATGTCGATTGCCTTGAGGGCGAGGAAACCGTAGAGTAGGCTCGGAAGTCGACAGAGGATTTCTTGGTAAGTTCACGGTTGAACCGACCGTCGCTGGCGTTGTCGGGCGAGAAGAGGGAGTCGTAGCGTATCGCTGGGGAGCTGCTGTAAGCGATGAGGTCGAGGGCGATGACGATGGGGACTGGAGAGTCGATCGGTGTTCAGTAACACGAGCAGTGGGAGTACAGGGAATATCAAGATCCTGCTGTTCCATAACGAGACGAAATAGAGCAAAAGGGGTTCTATTCCATCACAGGCCTCTTGGGATAATACGATGAGGTGTCAGGTGAAGTCGGATTGCGAGGGGCAAGAGAGACTGAGTTGGTAGGATAAGACGAGGGGGTGAGCGGAAGGCCGGATAATGGGGAAGGGGGCGTCTGCGTATGGTGCAATGGCGGGGGAGATTCTTGTATAAATAGGCAGCCTGGGAGCTTTCAGGTATCAGAAAATGACCGCAGAGAACATAAGACAAGAAAAAAGGTTGATGGGTAACTTTATGCTATGCAGTTCAGACCAGCATTGCCCAAGGCCTGTTATTTGCGTCGTCTAAAGTGTAGAGGAAAGCCTTTTTGATGCGCACCAGATGGTCAAAGAGAACGAGGTTGAAAAGAAAGGATGACAGACAGTATGTGGATTTGGATTTATATGCAGAGGACGGAGCGAATAAAATAACTTACTGTACCAGATGGGGATCAAGATTGGGCCTCGATACACGCTGTCAGTGCAAAGCAGGTAGTTATTCCAGGGTCTGTGCCATGAACTGTGAAGGCGTCTTGTCCCTTGGTTGCCTGGGGCTGGAAGATGAAGCTGGGCAAAAAGCTGGTTGCCGATGCAGGAGAAAGTCGAGACGCGAGGGGCGTTACTGATGATGAAAAGTTAAATCCAAAGGCTCCGATTTGCATTTGTTGATATGGCGCTCAAAGGTAGGTACCTACAATGGCGCACAGTCGGGAGTTTGTTTCGTGAGAATAAGCTCGAGGTTTCCACGTTGTTCAAGTACTTGGACAAGCTGCCTGTCTCGTACCCTTGACCTCGGCTTAGTCAAGAAATGATTGTCTGCAAGTCGAGTATGATGATTATTGTAGGGAATTCGGAATTGAAAGATGAGCTCGAGGAAGGTGAAGAGGTGGAGATTAGAGGAAAGCAGCGTTTGAGGAGATGGTTGAAATAAAGCAGGCAGTGAAGTGCACATTAACATCACATTCAAACAGCATTACAGCAATGTGGATCATTCGAGCTTCAGCTGCAGGTGTCCCTTTGAAACGCCACTTTCGCCCACTGAACTTAAAGGTCTAGTATATCCCCGGACGACTTTACTCATAGCATCAAAGGTTCTTCAATAATATGTTCGATAATATTATGATAAAACTTCAATTATCTAGGTATTCATGACCCCTCAAGGTCGACATGATCTAAAGTGTTTCATACCCTTCGTCTGCCTGTTGTCGTCACTTAAACCGGGGTCCCTGCTAGCACTAGAGATGAGGATCCATGCAATTCACGCCCCATCAGATAGGGACAGATGCCCAGAGCTGGCAAAGTTAGGATTTGATATCTTGATTTATCCTCAGAGCCAAAAAGATTCACATAATAACAAAACGACTCTCAACAAGAGTTTATTGTCTGACTCATCGATTCATTTACATGTCATATAGAATTCTTAATACTTTGAGGTGTATTCTAGATATTCATTCCTAAATGTCCCTCTCTGTCTTATCGCTTTGCATGCCGCTATCGCACCCTGCACCCCCACCATGAGCCGTCGTGACCTCTTAGCGCAACTGCGGGGTAAATGAGACTGCTCCAGGGCTGTTTCGGGCTCAAATAAACCCACTCTTTAGACCCCGTGAGCAACCTCTTCCGATATCTGTCTGGAACCTGTCACGTCTAAACTTGAGTGACTGAGACTCAATAACCGCGCAGAAAAGGCATATCTTGATCGCATGAGATTCGCTCTTGTTCTGAAGCTAGACCAGACAGTTGACTCACTCCAAAGTTCTCTTCACCGCCATGGTTTGACTATTCCTACGTGTATCAAACCAAAACCCAATAGCAATGGAACAGACAGCCACCATGCGGTGCAGTTCTGACAGACGCATATAATAGGTGGAATGACGTAAGACAACGGTCCAGTAAATATGGCCGATAACATTAGTGCTTTGGTTATGGTGAAGGCCTGAAAAGCCCAAACCAATGTTCCATTGCTGCTTTGGGCGAGCTTGAGCTCAACAGAATCGTATCTAAGCCCAGTCAACCCTTAACTCTCTGATTGATATAGCCTTAACTATACTGATAGATCTCTTGGATGATTTTATGTCTCACAGTCTCGGCAATCTGCTCCGCTCTTTGCATCGTCGTATGTAAGGTGATAAGCGTGGAGATGGACCCATACCATCCATAGTGTTAATTGTCGTCCTTGCACAGCTCCCTTCTCAGATCCCAGCAGCACTTGTTGGTAGTCAGAAAGTGTGTAGTACTGCAGCATAACATTGTCAACTTCCTCGCGGCTTCTCATTCCTATGCTTCGAGTCAACAATATTGAGTTGACACTCCTGAGTTATGCGAGCATGGCCAATGCGTGTAAGTGCAACAGCATAGGGGTATGATCACAACATCAGATTCTCCAGTTTCTAGAGTAAGTGGACGGCAAATTGCATTACCAATATCATTCACAGATATCCAAGTAATCAAGAGAAATGTTTGTAGAGCACTTTTGTAAATTCATTTGCTTTCTAATACCAGAAAGGTTATCAAATCAAGCCCAAATATCCCAATGTCGACATATCCACATAAGGTAGTAAGGGTATCTCTGTGCGTAAATCCAAAGTCTATATGAAAAAAGGCACCGCCATCATCGCAATGTACTCATACACTCTTCTGTTCGCGTAAATGCAAGGAAACATAACCCAGTGATCCAGCAGTCCATTTTTGCCGCACTGTAACTCCGCCGATATATAAACAAAAGAAAAGGGCTAGCGTGAGTATATACCCTCCCCGAGGGTCACTCGTCGCCATGTGTGGGTATCGTAATCAAGGGCCTCGATGTGAATCGGAACCCTGGGAAATAACTCAAGTGTTGTGTCGTAGACGTGGCCGCATTAATGTAGTTTGAGGTGTGATGTGAATGATGTAGTCCAGTACACTATAGGATAGTGTGTTTTTGGAGGAGTTGTTTTAATGATGAAGTACCGAAGCTCTCGTCATCAGGGATCATCTCAATCAGACCTGTCAGGTTGGCGAACAGGTCGCCTTGATTTCTGTAGCCAAGCATTGCAGGCACAGCGGCGTTGTCAAACTCGATCTCCTCGTAGTGGACCTTGACGAAGTGAACTTCAGGGTTGGACTTGACAATGGGCAAGAGAGCCTGCTCGATAGTGGCAGAGACCTCACACTGGAACGAGTTAGTACTAGATTACTCAAAGAACTGAAAGATTGAGACATACCTCGTGGTCGTAGACAAAGACAACGACTGTTGTTTCCCTTCCAACCTTCTCAATGGCATCGAGGTATCCGAGGGCATCCACCTCATCCAGTCGGCCATAAATGCGGACACTAGGGCTTGTTCTTCGGTTCCTGACAGATCGACTGGCTTCACTCTCAAGCTCACGTCGACGGCTCTCTCTCCATTGGGCTAGGAATGACTCCTCGTCGGCATCACTCTTGGCATCATCCTCACTGCTCTCGGTGTCACTCTTGGCGGGGGCAGGAGCCTCAATTCCAAAGATGCTGTTGCGGGCAGTGCGAACGCGGTGTCGCCACTTGTTCTTGCGGGCAGCTTCGTAGTTTCGTGCGTCGGCAATGACGCCCTTGACACCGGTAGCATGGTTGCTGTCGAAGGAGGCAGGAGGAAGCTTGATCTCAGAGGCGCCAGCGCCGGTGAGGCGATCAACAGTAGGCATGCGCATTGCGTTGTCGATTTGAGCGTTGCGGAAAACGTCTTCTTCTGAAAGGTCTAAATCTTTGAAGTCGGGGTCGTCACGGTCCTCAGGGTGGAGGGTTTCGCGGTGTGTATTCTTGGCGACCAGGTCGTTAAATTCTTCTTGAGCAGCAGTTGACATGATGGGCAAACTGGGGGGAGGGGGGACGGTTTAATAAGTATGTGGTTGTGTCTCGAAACAGATGAGAATGTTGGAAAGGTCAATGCCTGTGAGCAGGAGTTGGAAACACAAGTGCTGTATCGTTCTGGAAGGTGTGGAGAAGCTAAGAAGGGGGGCCGTAGAGAGGACAGGGCACACAAAGGCGAAATCCGAGTTAGAGAATGCCGTACAGAGTGAGGAAGACAGGGACAGGGCGGTGAGATTGAAGGCAAAGCTTGGATTCAAGGGTAAAAAAGAAGGTGACGAAGCAGCGGAAGTGGAAGGGGTACGAATCCTCTTTTGAGACTTGGTGTGTTTCAGGGCTTGACTTTTGGTGGAGGACTTGGACGTTTTAGGAGGTTAAGGCCTTGTAATCGACAAGAAACATCAGAGGCACTGCGGTCGAGCCACCTGATGATCTGTCCTGGAAATGGGCGATGGGCGCAAGACTCGGGCGGAGCAAGCCTTGAGCGCTTGTTACAGGGCGTTCAAGTTTAGAAGATGCGTTGATTCTCGAGAGATTGACTGAAAATAGAAATTGTTAGGGGGTTGTTTGATACATTGTGAACCAATCACACCAGAGTTGCCGTGATGATAATACCATTAAGATATATCTCTATTCATCTGAAGGAGTCCCATCCCAGCGTCACTGCAGATCTTGTGACTTTACAGTCCTGGAAAGCGACTAAAAAGCATCTCGATAATCGGATTGTAACCGAAATGCATGCATTGTTGTATTATCTTTGTTGCACATAGACCGATTGATTGCAAGAATGACCATCTTGGAGCAAGCCACACGAGTCTCTAGTCAGGGGCGGAGAGCCTAGAGAGCTCCCAAATTAAGCAAGGATCCAGGGTTTTCAACGGTTTTTGAATGGAGTACGTATCCATTCCGTACATGCAGACATCAAGACGTCTGTTAATAGTCGGCATTCCCGGATATGGACGACGTTACTCTGGCCATCCGCATCAGGTCACATGCTCCGAAGAGTCGAACATCAACTAGTAAATCACAGGAAGGTAATGGGATTACTGAAATGAGGTTGATGCAGCATAGTCGCACCAGTAGATGATCGGCTGTTCAGGGGCGATATCACAATACTACAGTATATTGCTGAGTGTCCTGAAGATGATGTTGAGGTTGATGCTTTTTTTTTGGTGCTTAGACATTTTAGAGTGATGATCTCAGAATTGGGCACTTAAACAATCACACGATCAATATCTGTCACATCAAACTGAACCTGATCTTCAAATTGCATTGAATAGAGTGCCCTACGTGCCCTATGTGCCTTGGCGCATTGGGGCTCAAGCATCCCATCCTGCGACAACCCAGAAACAGATTCGGCAATGCCACGCGGGTTCCTGGCATAAATAAAGACAGGCATTCTTGACCAATCAAATAGAGGTCTCATCGACAAGGGACATGTAAAGTTGACCACCAGGCTGAGAAAGTGTCAACATCCACAACCTGTCAAGTCAAGTCATCGGGGAATTTCAGCCATAAATTCTAGAAATCATAGCATCATCTCGCAAGCAGTATCAAGATCAAGTAACGCTCGAGGTCATTAAGTTGCTTCTCAGACCTCGCTCAGTCCCGTGCATCAACCGTGCATTCTCTGTGCTTATTCTTCTCGCTGCCTGAGTCTGTTCCTCACGGCTGATAACGACAGGGGACACTATAGGGCCACTAGCACCAACCCGCACTTGTTTCACGACTCCGTTTCATCGTTCATGCCATGAACAGACGGTCAAGGAAATAACACGAGCCGAGAGTAGCGGCACGCAATCCCCCAAGATATGCTCCCGTCTGCCAAGGAAGAGTTGAGAAGTATGACGATGATCGCATCAACTTGTTGCAAACATCAGGATGATCTGTGATTGAGCTCGGTCGTGAAGACGGTACGATCAGACTTTGTTACGACCTGAGAATGGAAGAATGCCTTAGCAAAACAAGTGAAGCATCATGGCAGTCACATGTTGGCTCTGCCGTTTGTCTCTAACAGAGATCATCACCTCTGCGTGCTGACAAGTCTCGACTGGTGGTCCGAGTTATGATACCTCACCTGTCCATACCCTACTCCCATAGGAATAGCCCTATCCGCAAATCACAAGTTTGACAGACAATAGCGGCAAACGCGATATCAGCACCATCAAGCAGGCAAACAAATCTTCGGCCAACCCAACGGTCGCGTCAAACGCCATGAGTGGTTTCTAGCGTGTTTCCAATCCTTCTGATGCACATCATCACGAGCAATGACCAAGTCATTCTTATTTCCCCAGCCTCGTCATCGTTGTCGTTGTCAAGGCTAGCAAATGAAGGGTCCAAGGCTAACAAGTTGCTTTCAGCCCAATACGACACATACTATTCATAGACGAGCATCATAGTAGTATGTCATGAACGCCTAAACACCGTAGATTAGCAGGTGATGCTGGCGGGGACCCCTATGGTCAATACTGTCTGGTTAGCTCTCCATGCTTCGGCATCGCCGAAGTCTTCCAGAAGCATTGGAGATTGCTTAAACAATGATATTGACGGGTGTTGCACGAGTCAATGGCTCCTGTTACTACATACGTATCAGGAGTCAGTCCCTTCTTTCGACAATAACACATGATATCCTTGGCATCGATGCATTAAAGTTGACAGCATACACCTACCTTGCTTGACCGGCGATCTCCATCTCATCTTCGTCCCATGCCTAGATCGTTCAAAGCATTGATCTTGGCGCAGCTTCAACATCCAAAAAAGGAAGACAACAATGTGCAACGGTGGATGCGACAATTCTCGGGCCAGTGTAAGCCACGGACGTCGTGAAGCATCGGTTGACAGCGCATCCTGTCTTCGTCCCGTGACGTATCGTGCTACGTATCTGGGTAACCATTGCGATTGACGTGTTATCCTTTGTTATGCCCGCATCGGCGAAAGTCATTCTATTGTTTACCCATGTGGCTTTGTGTTCTTTGATAGGTGGCGTGCTTGGCTATTGTAGGTTCTCGATGATGACCAAGATCATTGTGTAACTCTCATATGAAGTAGGTAACATAATTTTTCACAATTTTGTTTCTATCGAAAAGTGTTTGCTAATTCTGTATATAGGTGAAAAGATTATATGCCCTGAGTGGTGAGCATCAAGCGACAACCTGCTGGCTTCCAACGTAGGTGCGTCCGAACTTCCAAGACCATAACCCTAACAGACGAACCTGAGAAGGATAAGATCATTGCAAGGTTTGAAAACTGCACAGCCATGTACTATGTTGCGTCAACGTTGTTGGCACTCGGTGTTGACGATCCCGAGGGCCAGTTACACAATGGCCAGCAAGGTCGGTGGCTTGTTCTTCCAACTTACCCGTTGTAGTTCATGAACACTTGGTCCATTTCCCCGAGACGGCTTCCGGCATGTGCTACTCTTGCAGCAGGATGGCAACTGGTCGATTGATCCATTGGCTAAGTCAATGTTCGTCGGGAGAACTGTTTCGATAAATATGTTGGCTGGTGGTATGCACAACGCTTGGCGGTCATGGCAAAGAGAAGTCTGCCAAATGTTGAACCAGTAAGTATAAGCAAGGTGATCCTTCCAACGAAGAGCCACATGGATACATATTGATAGATATATCAATATCAGCACTCTATTCTTGGTCACGTTTCGAGACGACACTTAGCTAATAGATATATAGTCAATATTGATAGCTTAAGAACGATACAACTTTCCGGTCTCCTTGTCTTAGACTGACGTTTCTTTTTGTTCTCTTCAAGACTAGCCTGCTCCCTCTATTCGTCAAGTACGAGTACTAGACGTCAATCTGTCTGTCAATGGCACATTAGTTATTGACTGACTTGCACATACCAGAGAACCGGCATTGAGCAGATGTCCCCGGCATAAGAGAACCCCGGGATCGAGCAATAACATCAATAACATAGCCTCAGTAGGTGGGCATGACTGCCTCTGTATCGCAGCCTAGGTATGCGAAATCTTCTACCGAGCTGCTTTGTTGATACACAGCCGAATTGCCCAAGTCGCCAACCCGGCCTACCACTGGCCGTCCCCGGACAGCGTAATTGCGTTATCCATTGAGCTGATTAGAGCGTTGTCACAGTGGTCGCGAATGAGATCGAGATCTCAAGTCAGATCGAAGACGGGAGAAAGTTCGCTTAGTTTTGAAACATCATGATGTATTATCTCGAGGACTGAAATTTTGCTCGGTATAGCCGTCAACTCCCGTGGATTCCCCTCATATAAAAATCGTCCCCCATACAGCTTTCCAGACCTTGGCTCCGTAATTATTCGTTCTGCGATATAAACGGCTCGGAACCGAAAGACGTGTGTGCCGCTGAGAGTCGATGCGCATACAGAGGGCAACTGAACAACAGAGGAAACCCATCCAATAATACAACCACCCATTACTAACAGCCCAGGTTGTGTCAGAAAAGGGGAAACTATGGTGCAGAGAATTTTGCAGGTGCGAGAAAAACAGGGAATAGAAAAAATAACAATGAAAATAGTAATGAAAAAGAGGTATCGCATCAGCCAGTGTATTTTCTTCCCCAAATCCACCACGAGTTAGCAGCCCTTATTGGAGTGCTCGCGTCCGGCTGAAGAAAGTCGTTGGTAGGGGTATGTGTGGTAAAGGTAAGGTGCGGTTCGTCACTTCGTCCTGCATTCGCTAATAGTCGAACTCAAGATGGGCATCTCTGGCTTTCGAATTCGATGGGCAATATAGTCGTTCGAACGCAGATGGTCTAGAGGCCGCGGGCACGTCCTGGCATTCATATATCCAGACATATAGTATCATGGTCGCGAACGACAATTAGTAAGCCCAGATTTTAAGCTGAGAATATTAGTTAGCAATGCTTTATCTTGAAATATTACATCAGAAAGACTTACCAGAGAATCCCATGATCCTGTGCACAAGCTTGTACCGTCGTTGCTCACGCCCAAGCAGCTGACACGGTTCTCGTGGCCGACCAGAGAGCCAACCTTCTCGCCTCGAGTAATATCCCAGACCTAGGTTCCCCTATGTTAGCACTGCGTCGTTTCAAAAAGGGACAGCTTGTAACACCACAAGCAAAATCCAGCTTACCTTGCACTCAAAGTCATCGTATCCGGCGAAAAGGAGACGTCCAGATACAGAAGTGGCTACGGAGGTGATACCGCAGAGAATGGACTCGGACTACCAATTGCGTTAGTTTAGGGAGCCAATTTGACAGGATCCACACTTACCCCGTAAAGGTTGAGTTCGCGATCCGCGCGAATATCGAAGAGTCGGCAAGTAGCATCATCGGATCCAGTAACGAAAGAGTGACCATCAGGGAAGAATTGGATGGCGTTGATGTCGGACTCGTGACCAGCGAAGGTCTGGACAGCCTTACCAGCACGAATATCCCAGAGCTTGGCGAAAGCATCACAAGCACCAGAAATGAAAGTGTTTTGGTTGGTAGGGTTAAGGCTGATGCTCATGACGTCTCCGAGATGGTCGGCGAATTCAGTGACCTTTTGGCCAGTCTCAATATCCCACTTCATACAGGTCATGTCACCAGACGACGTTAGGATGCTGCGGTCGTTGATGAATCTACAGCATGAAAGATAACCGGCGTGACCAGAAAGCTCGCGGGCGACACGGGTAGGACCGTCGCGTTGCTGGTTCAAGTTGTAGATAGAGCAGATGTTGTCGAGACCACCGCAAGCAACAAAGTTGCCACTAGGGGCGTAGGCGCAGGTCATGACCCAAGAGGATCGCAGGGGAATGGCGTGCACCTTGTTGGTGGTATAAGCATCCCAGATAATGAGTTTACCATCCTGAGAGGCAGAGACGAGGTGCCTCCTATCGGTTGACCAGTGCATAGCATAGATCTTGGCCAAGTGACCCTTCAGCGTTCGCTTGGCCTTCATAAGCTGGTTCTTGGGAATAGGCTCATGAGCCTGTTGCGCGACAGCGCGAACTAGAGAATTGAAGAGAGCGAGTCAGCATTGATTTCTCCGAGATACACATGAGTTTGATGAGACGCGTGACGATATAACCAGAGCATTGTCGGATGGCTGTGGTTATTTCGTCGGCCAGCAGTGTTCGGGATGGTTGAGTAATCGGGAAGCACGTACGAGTTGTGTCGGCAAGATCATCCTTCTTTCTCTTAATTCGGTCCTTCAGAGTTTCGGCTTCGCGACGAGCCTGCTGAATTCGCGATTGCATGGCCTCGGGGGAGACATCGTTGTTGCCTTGGGAATTCATCGTGATCGACCGGGAGAATTGGTGTCGGGTTGTTGACGCGCGACAGGAGAGATTAAACGATATTCCGGGGACCAAGAAGCGGTGTCGAGATGAGAATCGAGGAGACGAACGACGATACTCAGGTCCAAGTCGAGCTCAAGAGAAACAGAGCAGAAAAGAGCGACTTTCGAGAAGAGAAATTGACGATGGACGAAAACAGGAGCTCGGCCGGCTGAAGATGGTGGATGGAATTGAAATGGGCGAAATGCAATGCAAGTGGAGAGGGAAAGGCCGGAGAGAGAGAGCTGGAGGAGAGAGGAGCGAGGAGGATTGTGAGTGGTAGGGGCCTTTAGGGGGGGAAGGGAATGCGAGCTACAGACTACAGGGGGGCGTGTGCGTTGAGTGGATAATCTAAGAGTGGACGATGAGTGGGCGCGGGCTCGACTTGGCCAGTGGCATCGGCAGCGGCAACAACAAGCACGACGATGGATGGTAGACCTAAACTGCTACAGTTACAGTTGCAATTGTTACTAGAAGCTATAGTACAGAACAATAGAAGGAATGGGACTGTAACACTGCCCTGACTGTGGTTCTTCCAGATATTGGGGCCATCCATAGCATCACCGAGACACAGCTGGCAGTGTTATAGTACCCGACCCGATAGTACCTAGGAGACGGGCACCAGCAGCTTTGTCTCGCTCCGAAGATGAATTCTAGTATCGTTCCATCATTCTTCGCACGGCTAGAAATGCGACTGGCTACTAGGCTACCTTATCTTCTGCGATCCAGCCACCAAATACAAAGTACCATCTGCTGTACATAACCGGGCATGGCATCTCTCATCTACAAAAAATAGCCCCTCCATCCATTTACAGTGGATGCTGTTGCTGCACGAACCTGCAGCTAGGGGAACCCTGCGGTCGCCGCCGTCGCCCCGACCCTTTTTGTCCACCTCAACCTTGCCCGGTTTCCTTTCCATCCATCCATCTTGTCCTTACCCTTTCCCGAGCCAGCTGCAACCATCAAATCAACCACCAATAATTTCATGTACTGTATGGTACTGCAACCCATCATCGGGATCATCCATCATGTCAGACAGATCTTGCGACAATTTCAAAGACAAAACACCACAAGACTATGCATTGCTTTGCTATGCTCCGCTCGGGGCTTGTTGATTCAAATCCGACTACACAATGCAAATGACCGATTGGTTCTTCCCAGCGCGATGACAAGCATCTACAGGCATCAGTAGCAATTCGAGATAACCCGGCCCCTGACCTCGTCTACTCTGGCTCTGGCTGGCATCGCCAACTGAGCCCACCCAGGCTTCCATTAGAAGCTCGTCCCGTCCACTGAGCGACCGATCCAGGTCGTCCTGGCAGCGAACAGGGCTAGAGCCTCGCCCCAGAGCGGAGAGTCTTAACCCGAGCTGGGTAGGTGGAGGACTCGAAGGCGCACCACCCCCAAGCCAGATTGCTACTCAGATTGCGTCCATTGCATGCGTCCGCCTGCTTAAGCTGCACCCACCAGAGCCACTGAGGTGATCTCCCGCCAAATTTGACCAAGCTCCAATACCCCAAGGACCGAGAACAACAAAAATTACCCAAGCTTCAATCAGTACGTACCTCGAGTTCCATGACTGCCCGGTTAATTCTGTCACTAAGAGACTCTTGCGGTGTCAAAGCATCAGCACAAGTCACAACAACGACATTGCTTTACCTTGAATTTTGGGTTCATCGATGGCTCATTTCAGGGGAAGCATATGGTGTCTGCTTTCATGGATTATTAGCAAATCACACTTCACATAATCATGACTAGCTGCTGGTAGTTCCAGCCAAGACAAGTCCAGAGACGGCGCTACTCGTTGCCATCCAAGAGATGATCTTTCGCTTCGATACACATAAGGAGAGGCTAGTCCCAGAGGACTCTCTTCATCCAGGGCCATTGCCAAACCCGTCATGAGCTGTTTTTTGACCCACGACTTTTGAACCATGTCGGCTCCACTTGTATAATTAAATGCTCGCCGGGCTTTTCGGCTATGCAGCAAAGACTCCCCAGAAAGGAGTTTAGAGAGTCACGACCTTGCATATATAGCCTATGGCCAGGATTTGCCCAGTCTAGCCAGTGCTAGGTGACACCAATCTGCACTGGACAAGAAGGTGCTTGAATGGGTCTTACTTATATCGTACGCGGCTACAACAAGAACGGTTCTCGATCGCACCAAGCAACTGGAATGGGGGAAAAAACAAATATTCATCAGCCTTGGCCCAAGTGGCCACTGCTTTTCCAAGAGATCCCCAGGTCTTCGAATTGACTTCCTTTACAAGGTTCTCCGGTATGCTCGACCCAGCATTTTGGGTTACCCGTGACGGTTTCGTTGTGAGACAACATGAACAGAGACATCCAAGCATTTCAATGTCTCAAAACTACGTCCCTTCACGCAACTTTGGAGGCTGCAAGCGTGCTACGGTTCTACTTTCTAACCAAGACTAGTTGTTCTCTTCCTAATCTTTAGGCTATAGAATTCGAGATGTTTTCGTTCGAGAAGACTGTTGGTCAAGAGACGTGGGACACAATTGGCTGGATCCGGAGAGCACTGTGGATTCAGACTTTAGAGCCCCGATGAACCCTGGTTTACAACAGGGCTCCTTCAACCACTGATGCAATATCCAACCCAGGCTTGCTGGGATCTTTTTGAAGCAGAAATTGCTGGTGTCTCTCGTTTTTGTCGCCTGGAACACGTCCCGTCTGTCGATCATTCTTCAACACAAAATGCCCAGGTTGCGACTATTCTCTTCAATGTTGGACTTTTGGCCCAGACCCAAGCCTAGCAAAAGCAGATCATCGATACAACAATTCCTCGATTATGTGCCACCAAAGCCACCCGTTCCTATATCCGTCTACAGCTCGTATGACTGTCACTGTATGGCTCAACCTAAACAAAGGTAACCATCCGGCGTTTGTCAGACGTTCACGGTCATCGAATGTGTAGCGTATGCTGATACGGACATTGGCAATGTGGATATGGAGGTCGGTACCTGCAGTAAGGTGCAACATCAAAAGTGCCCCCAAGTGCGTTATGCATATTTTGTACATATTGTCACCCCTCAAATGTGGGTGGTAGCTGAGTACGAGTATCCGTAACAATCGCCGCACATATAACCAGTCTGACTTCATAACTGGCTGTTTATGTCACCAGTTGTTCTTCTCATATAGAGTCTACTTGACTCCATACAACTTCTTACTTGTCTAGCTCTTCTCGTACTTCGAAATGATATACGTATAGCTTCCGACTACGTTAGCTCAAAACTCTTGCATCTTTTTAGTATAAAACCACAGGCTCCAACGCAATTTAAATATCCCCAAGATATCCACTCTTTTGACAGGCCCCTGCATCTTAAAGTGAGGTTAACCCCCAGTCCCTGATCCAGTCCTAGTCCGGTCAAGAGAGTACAGTACGTACCGATTAAGAGGACGCCGCCCCTGATCAGTTTTGCTCAGGGGAGTCATTGACAGTTACTCTGCTCTTAAACTTTCCAAGGACTCTGCAGGCAATTCGTGTTGACGTTCCTTTATGGCATAATGCGGTAACCGGCTAATAGCCCCATGCTAGTTCTGTTTACCGACAGAGTCGTCGGACTATATCTGGCCGTTGATAATCTCGGACTTCGAGCCTGTCCAGGGTTTCCCGGTAATATGAGGTGCTGCAAGCTATCGCGCCGAGATACACCAACGCAGACGATGTCGATAGCTGGAATCGTTATACTGGCTCCCGTCCATCCTTCCCGTGCTTTCCCTCGCCTGATGTTCAGCCACCATCGTAGTTCTCGTCCTATTCAAAGCTGACTTGTCGTTATCGCTTTGCATATACATACGCGTCCATGAGTCGGGTACGGTACAGTACAGTAGTATCTGGAACCAGCCGGCTTGGCACCCCTTACTACAGCTACGCACTTAACTGTAGAACATCTGGTTCCGAAGGTAAGCCCAATGACTAGTTAGTTCCAGAGCTTCTGCGGTAGGTCCTCTTCCTAGTGCACGATTCATGACAAGCTTGTGTTTATTTTCTTGACCTTCGCTCAGCCACAGACTGCGATCGCTGCCAAACAACGGCTTTCTTTTATACAATGGGGCGTTCGAAGCTTGTTCACAACACCGATAGTCTGAATTATAACAACCTCATTTGAAACAAAAATGTCCTCAAATAAAGCTTATGACTGTTCTTCCTTGTTCTCAGCTCCCCTATGCTGAGTTGGCAATGCTGTAGGCATGACTCAGGAACCATGAACCCTGCAACCTAGCTGAAGATGTGCTTTGACATAGAAACACTGCAGAGCCAACAATGACGATGTTGAATCGAATTGGACTGGGGATTGTTGAGTCAAGGAGGAGCCTGCAGAGCAATAGAAACAGCTTACCAGGTAGGCCATGTAGCTGCTCCAGAGGAAATGTCGGGCCAACCCGACTGCGCTAGCTACCCTATAGAAAGCTGCTTTTCGTCAATGAACAGTATAAACGTTGACGGCATGCTGAAAGGTCACTCGTTCAATCTGTCTTAAATATCTATATTCTTCGTCGCTCTGGGATGTCTGTATAATAGCAACATGAGAGCCTTTGTGTTGTGGTTGACAGATCTGTTACAAACCCATAATCAAACATAGTTTTAGTTACATGTTAACATTGCCAGAATAAAAGAAGTTCTTTCGAAAGAACAGATGAGCTCGAGATCGACTTGCACGGTACTTAACAGGCCTACAACATAAGGGTCATGGCAATAAACTACTTGACGGTAAGTAGTTTGCAAACCCTGATGGCTGTCACCTATGTGCTTGGGTCAAAATTGCAGTCAAGTTCTCAAACTGAGATACAGAAGCAGCAGACTAACACAACCCACAATCAAGTAATACATGGGGATGTTGAAATTGCACCATTTGAGTAAAAGTCTCCCAGTTTAATGACTCCAACCATTCTGCTCCATCTTTAAGGCATACATCAAACTTCCGCGTTTGCACTTGATGCATCGACCCGCCACTTGGGTTAGGCCACACGCACTTCAATCAGCAAATCCTTCAGAATGAGTGATTTGGATGGATGATGCAAAGCAACTTAAATGAGAAGCCACTCAATCATTGGGCACGGCAGCTGTGTATAGCCGACTTGAATATAGTGAAGTGCAGGCAATGAGTGAACTGTTCGGTCTTTGTCATTCATAACCATAAACACCCTCCTATGTACAGAGTAGCCCCTTTCTAAAGCCTAACCAGCATTTTGTTTATTTCCAAAGAAGTACATTGATCCTGCCCGAATTATACCAGACTTCCTTAGTGAGTCTCTGCCCAACTCTTGAACCAATCCAGTGCTTCAGGGTTAGCAACACTGGCATTGGTCTTAACATCCATGCCTGAAAGGATCTGCTTGACAGCGACTTCGATCCTGTGATTAATTGTTAGTATTCTTAAATGACATATACTGATTCTCCAGTGAGACTTACTTCTTTCCGTTACTCGTCTTGGGCACACCTGCTCCGCACTCCTCGACCACACCAGGAACATGTCGAGGACTCAACTCGGCCTTGATCTTGGACTTGATTCGTAGACGCAGATCATCGTTGAACTCCTTTCCGGGCACCATCACTACGAACAGACATACAGTCTCGTCCGAATCTGTCTCTCGGCGACGTCCGACACAAACAGCATCTTCAACCTCGGAGGCGAAGAAACGTGTGAGGATGTTGTAGATCTCGGCTGATCCGAAACGCACACCAGATGGCTTCAGTACACCATCTGATCGACCAAGCATAACAAGGCTGCCAGTCGAGGGGTCGGGAATCTTGACGAAGTCACCGTGATGCCACACGGCACCCTTGACACCGCAGATGTTTTCGAAACGCTCAAAATATGCTGACTGATACTTCGCCTCTCCATTAGGACCGAAGAATGTGAGTGGTTGACAGAGGAATGGCTTGATACAAACAAGATCACCAGGCTCATCGGCCTTGATTGGTTCTCCTGTGATTGAATCGACAGCACGGATGGCCATACCGAGACCAGCACATTGGATCTCGCCAACGCGCACAGGCAAGAGAGGACAAGGGGCTCCAAACAGCGAGATGATATCTGTACCGCCGGTGATGGAACCGAGGTTGATGTGCTTGGGGAAAGCTTCGTAAACGAACTTGAATGTTGATGGAGGTAGAGGGGAGGCTGTTGAGTAGATAGCCTGCAACTTGGAGAGATCGATTGAACTATCACGGACAGGGTAGACGTCATTGGCTTCCAAAGCAGTCAAGTAAGCGGCTGATGTACCGAAGTGAGTGACCTCGAGGTCGGAGAGGAGACGTGGAAGCGATAGGTGGCCATTAGGTCGGAAAGGAGAACCAGAGTACACTACAACAGTGCTTCCCACAGCGAGAGCCGCGATACTCCAGTGCCACATCATCCATGATGTAGTCGTGTAGTAGAGCATTCGAGATGTCGAGTCAAGCGAACAGTGAAGAAGATGCTCCTTCTTGTGCTGAAGCAGCGTACCCAGTGCGGTATGGACAATGGCTTTGGGAAGACCAGTAGTTCCACTGGAGTAAAGAACATAGAGGGGATGAGCTGGGGGAAGTTGCTCAAACTCCAGGGTCCCATCTGGAGCAGACTCGAGCATTTTGGTGTAATCGACAGCTATCACACCGTGTTTCTCAAGCTCTTCAAGACCGAGACCTCCGGAACTGATGTTGTTGATTACAACGACCCTTTCAAGCCCCTTATTCTTGAGCTCGGCCACAATCTCTGCTGTTTTTGACACACTTGACCACTCCTTTCCATTGTAGACAGTACCGTTATCGGCAAATAGCACCTTGGGTGCGATCTGGTTCAGACGATCCAACACAGCTGAAACACCATTATCAGGGCTGATACCAGTCCAGATAGCGCCAATTGCAGCAGCACCGAGCATGGCAACAAGTGCCTCGACATGATTTGACACGAAACCCGCTACAACATCATTGGGCTTGAGGCCGGCTGCGCGCAAGGCATTGGAGCATCGGCGAACGGCCTCACGTAGCTCGGCCCACGAAGTAGTCACTGTGGAGTTAGGCAACTCGGTGACGGTTATTACAGCCGGAGCCAAAGGCTCGGGATGTGGAGAAGTTGCGGGAAAGAGTAGATTCTCGGCAAAGTTGAGGAGCGAGCCAGAGAAGAAGTCAGGCCGAGGATACATGGAAGCATTTTGAGGAAGGACCTGTGAGTGAGTTTAGTATAGTTTCTCAACAATTCGATCCATTGACTGCAATTGGAGACACAGCGAGCATCTCACTTGAGAAGTCCCCCTTGCACCCGGTTTCTCATACCTCATCAAAATGCTTTGACGCTGTGACACCAGTGAAATGCCAGACTTCCTCCCAAAATGAAGCAACATCGTCGATAGACCACTTGTAAAGCGCAGGGTAACCGTCAAGATTCAGACCATGCTTCTTGTTGACATGCTCGAGAAACTTCCACATATGAGTGGACTTGGGATCTGAATGCCTCCAAAGGACATTGTCCTCAGAGAGAGGTGCTGCCGCAGAAGGCTCAAGTTTATCGATCGACATGACGGGCATTGAGATGTAAAAGAAGGGAGATTAAGAGACCCAACGAACCCCTCGGTAAAGATTATGTTGAGGGGCAACTTTAGCGACGAGTTGGAGAATATATGATAACGCGAAAGAACAGGAAAAGATTATGACACTGGAACAAAACAATTAAAGAGGAATCTGATATTTGAGAAGTTTTTAATGTCTTCTAAGTGTAGCGGACTTTGTATTCCGTCCTCTAAGAGCTCGGAACGGAACGATTCTCTGACTGCCGTGTCTATCGCGAACCGCTGAAAGCCGTCCCCTCCCGATCTCGGTTCCCCGCCATCGAAACGGTCCCCAATGTGGCTGTGGTGGGGGAGGCTGGTGATGTGTGGCTTCACTAAACCGAGGGGGATCTACCAAACCAAGATGCTATCAAACCATGATCAATTGCTGTTGATACGTCGAGTTACATTGGAAGTAGTCTGATCATACCTATCTAGGTGATGATCTAGATCTGGGTGACATACTGTGGTTGAACATCATCACTGAGATGGGTAAGGAACTGATCTCTTGTCAGGAGAAGCATGTGCAGATATACCATAGCATAGCAGACTGCCGACAGGGCTTCAATCAATTGTTGGTATGGAGAGAGTGCCAAGTACGCATGATAGCGTGATTATCCAAGCTCAGCTGAAAAGCTGAAGAAAAATCACGTTATTTAGCATTTTTGGCGAGATTAAATACCCGTTAGCTACTCGCCTCGGACCGTCCATGCTTTATGTATGTATGTACTACCGTAGGCTCGGCATGGCAGATTCTCCTAAACTTCCGACCATCACTCGGGTGCCGAGGTTCTTTCTCAGATATGTCATAGTCTACTGTAGTAAACAGTAACACATCAAGTCGTGGATGGTATCTGCGCAGGAACTGAGACAAGATGGTACCACAGTAACTTGGCACTGGAACTCTGAGAGGGCGATCAATACTTGAGTAAGCGTAATACTATGCTGCTCTTTCAACTCTAGTATCATGAAAGATGCTCTTGGAGTTTGATCTGGAGATCACCTAGGAAAGCGAAGACTAATGTCACTCTCATGTGATTGATCATCGCGGACCGCGTGCATTAGTTAGTTGGGCTGAAGAGGAGCTGGCGGTGAAGGTTATTTGACAGAGGACGATCTTGTTCTTCTTTGATACAGTACAGAGCTGTGTTTGGGTAGCGCCTTGGTCTGTCTGGTCATAGATGTCGGTGTACAAGCGCCAGGACTTTATGCAGTTGGCCTTTTGCGCATTGGGACTCGCGCCATTCTTGTACATGGAGGGAACAGAATGCCTAGCACTTGAGTACAATAATTGGACTATTCGAAAACTGTATGTTAGAATGGACAAGATTTACATAGTAACAGTTTATGTCATAGAAACAATTGATATATGTGATGGGGTTGTGGGTTGCACATGAACGTCTATATCCGGGTTCTTATTGGACCCCGATGAACTTGTCAATTACCGATACAGCTTCACTACCAGTTACTGCAGGCGTGCGCTATTAGCTTGTTCCGTGTAAACGAACCTGGCAGTTAGCCTCAATTGCTCAACCAGGTGCCATGAAAATACTGTCCAAGAATGAAACGATCAATGGCAAGGATGTCTATTTTGAGACTTTGCGTTTTAGTCCATGCGAAAACAATTAAAAATCAGTAAATAAATTGAATGTCATCATCGTTGTCGGCTTCGACGGAAAGTTTGAAGCTTAGGGACGGCAATGCCCCTGGATGATGACATCTCACTTCCCTTTTGATTTCATCATGACCAACGCTATGGAAGAGCACAAGATCTGATGGTGTGAAGAGCCTCAGCCCCTGGACAGCTGCCATTCGCTACAGAGGGTAGACGAGCGAGATGTTGGTGCGAAGCGAGCCTAGAATGAAAATGTGGCGCTTCCTTTTAGAGGCTCCCGAGTGTTCCCATTCGCAGACCGGAGAGCTCGGAGTTGTAGGGGTTCATTATTTTGCAAACACCCATCCTTTACTGCTACCTTGTCATTAATTAAGGAGGGAGCCAAAGATATGTTCTGATGATTACGAACACCATTTCTGTGATTCCAAGGCTTCATCCGTAAAATGAAATAGGCACGGGACGGGGCATAAACTATCGACGATACGCGCCTCGCCTCGGGGCTCTCGAGCCTCCCTAGACCATGGAAGAAAAAAAAGGCAGTGCTGAAAGTCCAATACAGCGAGTCCCTTGTCACCTCAACCAGTAGGTTGTCGTGTGCAGCTACAAGGGAGCGAAAGGCGAGACGAAAAAACACACTGCAGGACCCCGCTGGTTGACCCCTTGAATTAATTCATCCATCCAGTGCTTATCTCATGCTTGTGTCCGGTCCTCCCCGGCTGTTGCGGTTGCTGTTCTATGTTGTTGTACTTGTTTCTCGTACATCGTACATCGCAATTGGGTGGTGCAGTCAGCCGTGCAGGTACACGTAAAATGCAACTTTAAACCCGTTTTTACGTTCATTGATGGGAAGTCTGTTTGACAGTAACTTTGTACTGTATTCCACTCACCACGGTGCAGCTGAACGCCAATGCCAGGTACCTAATACTAACGTTAGTACCATCCATTCTATCCCCGCTGTTTCCCGTGGAGCGGAAAACCTGGACTTTGATTGTTTTTTAATGCACCGAGATCCTCCCACTTTGTGCCGCAGACTCCGCTTGTTGTGTCAAATAATTAATCAACTACCCAGACTGACTGCCATCTGGTCTTGGCCGTCTTTCTTCACTTCCATCACTACTTTGTTGTTGCTTGTTGGGGTTATCGTCGTCGTCTCTACGCTTCGTTGTCCTCCTGCAGACAAGGCCTCGGCCGAGTGAGCGGACTAACAGCCAACTTCCAGCCATTCCGGTTTCCACATCTATCAATTACCAGCACTTCAAGCTTGAATCGATTACTCGATCGTCAATCTTTGATTGTTGATCTCGATCAATATCGTCTTGCATTGCTTTAATACTTGGTTATCGAACTAAGTAATTAACGACCACGGACACTGCTTCAATTCTACCTACGTACTTGACTCGTTCCGCAAAGAAACACCCTTGCGTTGCGGCCTGATCGATTGGATTGAATTAGAGCTTGGATCGATCTACGGACTTTTCAACGATCAACAACTTGTCTCGGGCTCTGGAATCCGAAGCAAGCAAACAGCATAACACACAGCGTTTGTGTTGAACAGTAACTCCCCTGGGTAAGTCAGTGATTCTCTCAGTCTCCCCCTCTTTAAAAACCACCCGAGATCGTCTCTGTGTCTCGCTTGGAACCCAATTCCGTTATTCCCCTGGTATTCTGGAGCCGATCATCTGGTGTTTTAAGCTGTTCCTGGCTGGACCACGGATGGATCCGCTAAGAGGCCCACAAGCAATTTGCAGTCGGCGGATCTTTACTTTCCCAGTTTGATTCGACGCCACCTCCTGCGTCCCCCTGTGCCTCCTGGACCACGCACCACCTAACCTGACCTAACTCACCTACACCTTCGAGTTTAACTCAAACCTCTTTATCAAAAAGAATCTCCTTCATCAACATTTGTTGTACCGTGCATAGTTCCAGCTCAACTCAACTTTCTTTATTGTCATTGTTTGTGTTGCTGCTTGTTCTGCCACGCGTTGCATAGTTGGCTTTATTCTTTGCACTGCCCAACATTTTCACAACCCCATTGGAAGCTTTTGACTTTTCATAATCTCCTATCCCGAGAATATGCATTGCGGCCAATTCTGTTGATCGAATTGTTCAAAACTCAATTTCCTGCTGACACCCGCCTCTTGTTGCCAGACTTTCAAGTTCTTGTGCTTCAGCAACCCACTCGATCCCGAACTCTCCGGCATCTTCGCGACCTAGCCTCCCTTTCGCTCGCGCACCGCCAAACGACACACCTTTGCCAGGAGAGATGCCCCGTCGGCTGAATCCATTTTCATCTTCGTCCTCCATGTCTCAACCCGTCAAGTCGGGCGAGAGGCGCCCCTCTACCTCAAAAGGCAACCGTATTACCAACTTCTTCTCCAGTAGCCCCAAGTCTACTGGTGCTCAACAAGCTCTCGCCGCCGTTCAGCAGAACCAGGCCAACGCTACTGGATTCTCTCCTTCTCCCGGTCTGCCAACCATCTCGCTCTCCACTGCGAGCCCTGGTGATCCCAACAGCATCGACACGTCGACAACTACCATCTTCCAACCCCAGACCGCCGAGGAGATCGATCGCCAAAAACGAGCAGACGCCCAGTTCGGCCCCCTCTCTCACTCAAGTCACCGCTACGTAAGCCAGTCTCATGGAGAGGCCCTTGAGCCTCCTGTCGAGGATGAGCCTCCCTACTACTTCATTCTCACCACGTACATCAGCTACCTCATTCTGATTGTCATTGGTCACATTCGAGATTTCTTTGGCAAGCGTTTCGGAAACCCCAAGCACTACCGTGCTCTCAAGGCCAGCAATGGCTACGCAGCCCTCAACAGTGATTTCGACAACTTCTACGTCCGACGTCTCAAGATGCGTTTAGATGACTGCTTCGCTCGCCCTACTACCGGTGTCCCTGGACGATTTATCACTCTGATGGACCGCAAGTCTGATGACTTCAACCGTACCTATGAATACACTGGCACCTACACTGAGACCCTCAACATGAGTTCCTACAACTACCTTGGTTTTGCTCAGTCCGATGGTCCCTGTGCCGACGCTGTCGAGGAGTGTGTCAAGCGATATGGCATCAGCTTCTGCAGCCCTCGCGGCGCTGCTGGTACCTCCGATCTTGCCCTCGAGGTTGAGCGTGAGGTTGCCGAGTTCGTCGGAAAGCCTGCTTCAATGGTCTTCTCTATGGGTTATGTTACAAACTCCAGCTCTTTCCCCGCCATCGTCTCCAAGGGTTGTCTGATCATCTCTGATGAGCTCAACCACGCTTCTATCCGTGTTGGTGCTCGTCTTTCTGGTGCTGTTATCCAGTCTTTCAAGCATAACGATATGGCCGATCTCGAGCGTGTTGTTCGTGAGGCTATCTCTCAAGGTCAACCCCGCACCCACCGCCCCTGGAAGAAGATTCTTGTCGTTGTTGAAGGTCTCTACTCTATGGAGGGAACCATGTGTGATCTTCCCGGAATTCTCGAGCTGAAGCACAAGTACAAGTTCTATCTCTTTGTCGATGAGGCCCACTCTGTTGGTGCTCTCGGTCCCCGCGGTCGTGGTGTCTGTGACTACTTTGGCATCGATCCTGCAGAGGTTGATATTCTCATGGGAACTCTGACAAAATCCTTTGGCGCCAACGGTGGTTACGTCGCAGCCGACAAGCACATCATTGACAAGCTCAAGAGCACCAACGCTGCTACCCAGTACGGCGAGACGCCCGCTCCTTGTGTCCTCATGCAAATTCTGGCTTCTCTGAAACTCATCACTGGCGAGCTGTGCCCTGGTCAAGGTGAGGAGCGTCTGCAGCGTATTGCCTTCAACTCCCGATATCTGCGCCTCGGACTTAAGCGTCTTGGTCTCATTGTCTACGGCCACGATGACTCTCCCATCATTCCTGTCATGCTCTACCATCCCGCCAAGCTCCCCGCCTTCAGTCATGAGATGCTTCGACGAAAGATCTCTGTTGTCGTTGTCGGTTACCCTGCTACCCCCCTCATCAGCTCTCGAGCCCGTTTCTGTGTTTCTGCTGCCCACAACAAGGAGGATCTGGATCGTCTGTTGGCGGCATGTGACGAGGTTGGCGACATTCTTCAGATCAAGTTTTCTACTGGTGTAGCTGGTGGACTGGACCCTCTGCCAGAAGGTGTTTCACCCGAGAACGAGGCCGAATGGAGGAAGGACAACCGAATTCCCCTCAAGGCCCCTCGCTGGCGCCTAGAGGACGTTGTCCGACACGGCGTCCAGGATTCCAAGGCCCCCCTCCGCTAACATGGTGGCCCTAATCAAATTTTTGTTTCTGGTGTTTGACCACATGCTTTTTAATCCACCTATGTGCTCAGGAGTTTCCTGAGTGGCGTTTATGCAATTACTAGATCCGTCCTGTAAAGGAAGACGACGTTGCACGACGTTTAATGTCCTTGATTCTCTTCGGTGGCTAGCCATATGGCTGCCGCATTTACACACACTCTTATATAAGAGTCTTTGAAACGGGTTGACGGAGTTGAAGGCGTGTTGAGGTATGGGCCATCTTTGGAATGGGTATCACGAGGAAGACTCAGCAACCGCCTTGCAGGCTAAGATTGCAGAGTATGGCATATAGAATAATTAGACGACGTATATAAGAAGTAGTATAGCTCTACTTCGACTAATCAAACAAAATTATGATCAGATATATTCGCTTGTGCATTATCCCTGGCATCAACGGTCATGACAACTAGTTTTGTAGCTGTGGGTTCCCGATCGCTTGGCTATAATTTTACATAGCGTGGTAGCCCGCTGTTTACTCGAGAGACACGTACACGATGATAATTCCGAGTCCATATCCATGGCTGTATACGCGGGAATGTTCGGTGCTCAGCCTCAAACAAACAATGTTTCCTCAAAATGCCTGTCATCGTCCTGTCTTTCGATTGAACCATGAACGTTTACATCCAGGTCTCGATAGACTTCCCTGCATACCTCATTTCCATGGTGTTTAAGTCTATTGATGTTTGAAGGAGAGACAAACTGAGGTTAATTGAGTGGACTAGGAGTTCGATACATTTCAGCAAGCGGCTTCCCAGGGATCAGAATGTTTTAAACCCGTTGGCTGAGACTTTTCCAAACGCGTGTTGCCAGCCAACATTAACTCACGTTTATGGACGTCAATGAACCTGCCCATTTGGTTATTGAAGAAACAACAACCATCCAATGGCCGGTTGAGAGATGCATCGGAGGGTTGGATAGTGGAATGGTTGGGCGGGTTACAGCAGCGGCACCTATAATAATAGTGCGCGAGGGCCTGGCCGGGGCGCCGGCAGGGGATGCTGTCAGTGGAGCGGGACGGGAGCCAAGGCGAGTTCTCAGTGGAGGATCAGTTATTCAAAGTCCCTCCCAGGCCGCCCAGCAAGGCCCACTATGAAAACGGCCAAGAGTCGAGCTAGGTACGGAGTACTTCCAGAAAAAGGACTGAAGCCTTGTCATCTCATGTACTCGGTACCTAACAACAGAGGTGCTGTTTTCCGCAGGTCGTTGGTACTGTGAGTGGAGGCTATCCCAACTTGGGTAGCACCTCCTCTTTCCACACCCAAGCGCTTCCACGAGCAAGACCAAAGCAAGACAGGCTTGACCAAGACCAAGACACAACACAACCCCGTCATCATCACCACCACAGCCGCTCTCTTCTCCTCTGGCTACCTCCCACCAGACTTTTCCTTTTGTTCGCATCGACGGCCTCGAATCTGGGTCTACTTATTCTCTTGTGATCCTCGTTTTTCCTACTTCTACGTTGCCTTGCTTCAGCCGTCATCGAAAAGTTGCCTGTCAAAGCATAAGAGACGAAATAATCTGGTCACTTTATGCGAATTTCGGCCGGCTCTTGGGTTAATTATTTCTGGACCCTTAAACCAATTCTTCTGCTTGCTACCCAGTAGCCCAGCTATTCGATTCATTCCCTCGTATCCTGCAGGTTGCGCCCATTTTCTCGACTCCTCTTAATGACCTTCCGATCACGACTTGAATGAAAGTACGAAGCATTCGACCGACCGACCGGCAAATTCCAAACCTCGTTCCTCATCCTCTTCAGCCGACTGTGCCCGATCCAGCGCATCTGTCTGCTCTTTGCGGCATCACCACCACCATCGTCGCCCGAATTAGTTTTTCGTCTTACCTATTTCCTCAGCTGTTGGCGCCAACTCCCTCATAACCGTCAGGATGATGAGCTTTGATGGTGGCACAGCCTACGCCGAGTCCGATGCCGACGACGAATACGAGCGAAGCATGGGCTCTCCCATCACCAACTCTGAGCATTCTCCCATAGACTCTGAGCTCTCTACGTCCGCGGAGCATACTCCTACTACCTACGGCCACCGCAGCAGCGCCGACCGTCTCCCAGAAACCATCATCTCTGAATGGACAGTCGAGGAATGTGCTGATTTTATTGGCACCATTGGTCTCCAACAGTATGCCGATCGTTTTATAGGTACGTCTCTGGTCTGGGCATGGCCACCTCCCCCTCTTCGTATAACATGCCGGCCACTTTGAAAGAGTGATAACTGACATTTGAACCGTTACAGAAAACGAGATTGTCGGCGAGGCTCTTGTTGCGCTACAGCATGATGATCTTAAAAGCATGGGCATCGCCAGTGTGGGACATCGTCTTACAATCCTCAAAAGCGTCTATGATGTCAAAAAGGCTCAAGATGTGCCCATTGAGAGCGACCATTACCTGCCCCTATGTACGTTGTTTCCGGTTTCCCCTCCTTGGTGGACTGGCGTGATTCTAATTCGTGACCCCTGCAGCTGCCGACGCTGAAGCGCAATATGCTACCGCAACTATCAAGGATATCAAACATTTGGTCGAACAGTTTCGCCTCCGCGACGAACGCATGAGTCTACTCGAACAGGATCTGCGACGAATGACGGACGACTTCAGACGATTGCGAGAAGATATGTTGCCAGCCTTGCGCCTTGTCAAGGATGCGCAGCAACCGTTGCCCAACCTGTCCGGAAACCAGCAAGCGTATGGATACGAAACTACCATATCGCCCCCCGCACCAACACCACCCCCAGGCTCGAGTCAATCTGGAGGCTCAGTCAAGCGACAATACTCAACTCGCAAGATCTTAATTGGAGCTACACCTAAGAACGCATCGCCCACGCAATCCACGCACGAGAGGTCAATAGCTGAGACCGCACTAGACCCTTCCAGCGCAGCAGAACGGGCCGTCCTATCGTCTTCTCATCTTGCAGCGATGAACGGAGGGGGCCAAGGCGCGTCATCTCCTTCGTATCCCTCACCCAACATTCCCTCTCCAACGTCCCCCCAGACCCACATGTCCGCTACCACCCTCGCCTCTCGATCCTACCGCAGCGAAGCACCGACGCCCTCCACACGAACCACCTTCAACGACGACGGTCACGCCAACGTAGCTTATACTTCCCGCGAAAAGGCACCGCAAGGACCGCCCCGCAGGCGAGAGACCCCTGTACCTGATACACCCAGCCAGAGCAATGCTTCAGTCGAAATCTTCAAATCGTTCCGCGTTAGTATGGAGGACCCTTGCTACAAGGTTCTGCCTGCTGCACTCAAAAAGTACCAGATCAACGCCCCTTGGGACCAGTATGCTCTCTACATTGTGTACGGAGACCAGGAGCGTTGCTTGGGTCTAGAGGAGAAGCCATTGATTCTGTTTAAGCAACTGGATAAAGAAGGCAAGAAACCTATGTTTATGCTTCGAAAAACGACGACCGCACCATTAGACGGGGAGCCAGGCAGCGCGGGGCTAGGCAGTACCTCGAGAGGAGCGCCGACAGGTTACGATCCTCCGGGAGGCATCATCTAAGCTATTCTTGGAGTCGCTGGCTTTGGTGGATCAGTCTTGCAGTCCAAGCAACAGGCTTTGAACGGCGCCTACCGAAACCCGAATACTATCGAGAGGCGAGCACGAGATGCATGTTGTACGTCAGACTTGCAGGGTCGGCACAACCCACCGATACATGGCCTCATTACGCCGGGGCAAGACCCAGGTGCGTTTCTTGGAAGTCGTGCAAGTGGAAGCAGGCAAGATTTGGCAGACAGGTTGGGTTGCCTGCATGACGTTTGGTGATGTTTGTTTCAGTGGGTCGGCGTTTCTGAGCTGAGGTGGTGAACCTGAAACACCAACCATGAGCTATTACGGGGCAGAACGCTAAATGCTGCACTGGCCTACTGTGTATGTCTCGAGCTGAACCATATCATTGGTATGATTCGGTCACTAAAGAGGAGGCTTGTTTGAAGACAAGGGTTTTTAGAGAGTTGCCGGGTTGGGCAACTGAAGCTCCCTCGAGTCGCGGAGCTTGGAGCGATTCGGCCTATGGGCAGTTTCCTTCAGAGCTATTCGCTTTTGTCAGAAGGACTTTCACCGAGGTAGAGGAGAGCAGCGATCAAGCCACGGCTTTCATGTGCAGCATTTTTCATCTTTATGGGGACATTGCGGGTTATGGCGTTTGAAAAGTCGACCAGGTGTTATTCTGCAACAAACGGCGGGAATGTCCATCGTCGTTCTATTTTTGGGCTTGCATCTTAATTTCAGCGCAGCAAAGCACAGCACAGCACAGCACAGTACAGAACATGGAGGAAAGGTTGATAATTAAGAAGCGGGTTGGATCGGATCAGGTGTATGTATTAAGGCTAGGATGGCCGGGATTTGTACAAGTCGGATCTTGTGGACGTTGCCATATGGGAGGTATGTTGGCAGCTGTTGGGAATTGGATATGATATTGGCGCTTGTGAAAAATACTCATGTGTAGTACTACGTAGATACATAAATCTTTTGAAGTTAAGATTCAAGACAATCGCTTTCAAGTACCTTGCTTTGATGTGCTCTTATTATTGAATAGTAAATACAGCCTTCGCTTGCTTCCATCCCAGTCGTTTCTCATAATCTTGTATACAGTATATCCTCTCTACTTCACCTAACATACCATTGCCAACTCTTCCCAAAAGCCTCTCCTTTACTCATCGCGAACTCTTCAAGAAACGCCGCCACTGCCTCCAATGGGACACCCCTTCTCATAGCCGTTTTATCATCCCAGCTCGAATGCACGCCTACCAAGTTTCCCGTCGCTCGGTCAAATAAGCCTGCACCACTGTGTCCCCAGTACGTCCAGCAGTCGTGCTTGAGAGCTCCGATTTTGCTATTGTCATGAGGGTCCTGGTCCTCGGCCATTCCACGAAATGCACCTTCGCTGAGCTCCAATGTGCCATACCCGGTCTTTTTCTTCTTCCTTGACTCAAGATCTTCTGAGCCAGGATGACCTATGCACAGGAGTTTGGAGTTGAACTTGGGAGGGGATGATGCAATGCGGGCATAAGGAAAAGGTCTTTGGGGTGACTGTGCTTTGTCGATGATAAGGAGAGCAAGATCTCGAATTGGATCCCATGAAATTATCTGAGCCATGACAATATTTCCGCTTGCGGATATAAGAACGCGGAAAGGGACCTTTGCGAGCTCCCCTGCATTCTCCGCGACGCAGTGGGCGCAGGTAAGGAGAATACCATCGGGCGAGATGCAGACTGCAGTGCCAGCCTCAGCTTGTGCAAAGACATAAGTTGCATCCACAGGATTCAGGTATGTCATAGGGTCGAGAGAGATAGAGCGATGAACATCTTTGGGGAGAGGGACAGTGTGAGAGGTGAGCCAGTCATGCTTAGTGACCAAGGCGTCGCGGTCTTCAGGAGGAAGAGGGATTCGCCATCTGGAGTAGTCCGATGGCAGAGGAGCAATTGGGGGTTTCTTAGAGTCTGAGTCTGGGCTTTGATTTCTCTGGGGAGAAGCAGTTGATGTAAGTGCTTGACGGGTTGAACTGCGAGTTTGGCGGGTTGTGACGGTGGGTGAAGCACCTGTGGGGTCAATTGCTGCAGACATATCTGTTTCTGATAGTATAGCTCAAGAAAGTAAAGACTTGTATCAAGATGAAGAACTGTAACTGAGAATAATTAGATGATAGAGCCATTGAGTTGCCTTTTTATATAGACTCGGCCGTGTAAGTCAATATGGTCAAGGTGGATTGGCTGCCTAACACTAGCAGGCAGAAAGCAGGGGTATATGGTCTAAAGAGCAAGATAGCCTCTCGATACAACATCATGCCCCAAATTGGGAAACGGGAAGGATGGAATAGGATCAGGCTAAATGATCGCCTAATCAAAATTCATCCATGCTGAACACGAATTATTGTAATATCCGTAGCACGTGTCGTATGTGATAGAAAGGATGACATAGGGACAAGAAACAAGTCAACAACCGCACTAGTCCGATATACTATAAAGTAACTTGGCAATTCTGTCTCTCATCCTTCTAGCTTCAACTTTCCTTGTCCCAGGAGATAGCTTGTATGACTTTCAGGCAACCACTGTACGATCTTCATCTTCAAAGAATGTGTAAATGTATAGCTTCTTTGCTCGAAACACCTTGATGTTCCAGCAATAATTTATTGTAGGGTTCTGCATCTTATTGGCATGACCGTCTGCGGCGCCGCAAGTGCAAGGAGAGAACCACGTTAGAAACCGTGTAAGTGGAAGTTTCTCGAGTTATCTCTTTGAGCTGGCTACTTATGTATAATTGTAGTTTCTGGTCGATTACCTACCTCAAATGACCCATTTCACTCATATCCCCTTTGGTGGCATACAGATATACAGCATCATTCGCTATCTGAATACAGTCACTAACCTAGTCGTTTCGTACTCATGTCCGAATCCAGCCAGATATCTTGATGGAAAAGGGTGGCATCAGACTTGTCCTGGGCTCAATATATAAGCGATGCTCTGCCCAGACTCCGCCTACTGTAGTGGCCGAGTCAATGATGACCAGTGTTTTTTTCTGGATGTAGCAAAGGCTCCCAGTACAACCCACCTTACGGTACACCAGCTTAGAGTCTCTTCTGACGTGCACAATGAAATCATAAAATGGACTACAGCGAGGAAGAATATAAAATCTTGCCAGCTCCAACGACGATGAAATCGACGGTCTCCATTGTTATGACCCGATGGTCTGTAACGCAACTCCGCATTAAGCACGAGAATGATCAAAGACGACAATATGGTTCTTCTGTGGGACTCTGGATACGCTCTCATCCTTGAATATAAGGTATCGTGAGCTGGGTGAGTCAGTTTATGCTACCCCTGACTGGACGTAGCTCTATGTTTTGCAGCACCAAGTGGTGAACACTTGCGCGATCACGCTCGTAGATACCTATTTTTTCTCAAGACAGAATAAGAGGCCCTGAACTTGATACAACTGGACATTTACACTACCTATATAATCCAAGGTTAATCTTACAACTACCTAAGTAGTACCTACATCTTGGGCAAAATGACGTCCAGCACGACCAATCCGTTAGGAGCAAGAGGTCGAAGGTAGCAGCAAAGGCAGTAGCTGGAGGAGAGTGGTGCTAGTAGAGAGCAATTTATTGTGCCGGCTCTCACTAGGTACCTAGGATCTGCCTGTTAGGTAGGTCGAGACTCAAGTAGGCACCTACCTTTACCAGTAGGTTTTCAGATATCTGGAAGGCAGACACCTACCTACCTAGTAATTAGACCTTCCCTCTTCACTGCATTCTCCTCTTTCATTGCACCTTCTCTCATAAGCGACTTTGGTCTTGGACGATATATGTTTCTGCTATGGCAGGTTCTTCTAGCTCAACCATCAACCATCACGCAACAGCATCTTCACGTATTGTATTGTGACACGAATATCGCTGCCGCAGGTTTATCATCGCCGCCGCGCTTTTAACATCTCTCACGAAGCTCAGCTGATACAACCATCATGGCCAGCACTCTGTTATTCGCCTGCATCCTCGGGCCCTTAGGTTGCTTGTTCATCGTCTGGAGCCTGCTGTATCTGCGCGCCAAAGCAAAGCCATCAAAGGAGAACCAGTCAACCTCGATATCATTCTTTTATTGGTTCAGAGTACTCTTTTATGCTTTGGAATTGGTAAACAAGTTCTTTAATTCGGTGAAAGAAAAGTTACTGACGATGTTGTCCATCAGTTCGCCTAGATAGCCGAACTCGTGATACTCTGCATGGAAGAGAAGGCAGAACAACCACCTCACTCAGGCAAAATCAGCCCAGAAGAGTGCAACAGATGGTGGGACCCAGCTGGATATTTGCAAAAGGAAATGTCCAACTTGTGGCTGGCAAGTCTGATAACCTACACTTTGTTCTACCTCTTTCTCAAGGCGAATGTATTGTTGCCAGTCTCTCCCGCTACCAAGCGCCCGAACAGTTGGGGTTGGTGGTGGCTTTCACCCATCGCGGTCATCGAGTTGTCTACTGCCCTTGTAACCATATTTTATCTCTTCCGTGCAAACAAGGGTATCAAGAAATGCTGGTGGAAGGATGATGAATGTAAGCGATGCCTACAAGTATCATACATACAAAGACTGAAGATCTTCAGGTTTACGCACTCAACGCCTTAGCCATACACGAGACACCTTCGCCACTGCAATGAACGACGTTCTTACGTATCTGTACTTCGGCGCAACGTCTATTATGTCTGTGCCGGAGGTACCCAAAAGGCAAATGTTGGTGATCGTTCTCTTTGGTTTAAGTGGTGTGGTCGCAGCGGTACTCGCGGGTTATCGAGCATAGGAGGTGTCACAGCCCAGCAAGAATGGGCCGTTCAAGGTCGACCACCCGCGCATTTTGATGATGGCAGAAATGTTTTCTGTTATTGCTGCGTCGACCATTTTCACTATCACGAGCCTGTGAGTTGAATCCAACAGCATCCTGTGATTGATAGCTAACCTTGACTAGTTGGCTCGAAGGACGCAGGAAGAAGGAGGAACTAGAAGAGGGCATGAGGAGAGCGGAAGAGGAGAAGAGGAAGAGAGAACAGGAAGAAGCGGCAAAGGCAAAGCAGAAGCCCCCGGAAGTGCATGAAGATAGCGCTCAGTTTTGTAATCTCTGGAGTAAGAGACATGGCTAGATGATAGTGGTAACCAACAGCGATCAGAGAAGAATTGTTGCTTTGTTGTTTTTCTTACTCTCTGCTACCTCTTTGATGCCCCTTTGCTGCCTCTATGTAAGTCTGTCTGACTACTTAGTACTCTGTCGTCTCGTCAGGGTGTGAGAAGATGATCCCTGTGAACATAAGAGACGAAATGATTTGGTCACCTTATGGTGCCTCGTAGCTTAGATGTGTACTCAGGTTACCTTGTTTGATATCCTAAGTCTTAGAGGACAATTCTTCTGTGTATGGTATTCTAATGGTGTTGTTGTTAATTACAGGACCTGCTTAACCGAGTCATTCTCATTCTCTCTATCAAACGGAAGTCTCCCCGACGCCGCCTCAACCTTATCAGCACCCCGCAGTTTCCGGGTTCGGGGCGGGGGAACATCCACGTTGCGGGTCTAACCAATGGGGTCATGACGTGTATAGCCTCTAGACCGATCAAGGCATTAGAATTTAGCCTTTGTTCAAGGATCAACGATTAATTGAAGTGAATCTGAAAGTGAAAGTGAAAGTGAAGCTGAAGTTGAAACTAATTGCTTTTGTTTTTCAGATCGAGAGATTCTCCGGTTCTCTTCTGCTAGCATCCGCTTATACACAAACGACATTCACAGTTTGGTGCAAACACGATAGTACAGTACTGATATGCATTTCTTGGCGTTTAGCCTATCCTATCGGGTGGATTGCAAACTGTATATTCGTGACATTGAAGCTTGGGCCGTTGGGGATTCGTAAACGTCTTGGCGTCTCTCTCGACATGACATTGATCTGGACCGTTAGTTAGTTCAAGAGATTAGCTTAAAGAGGGAGGTGCTATAAGGGAGAAACATGAGGGAGAGTCTAGAAATGCTGTAGCTGAAAGTTGCGGAGAGATGCGGGCAACTCAGATGGGATCTTCCCTGCTCCCTACCTTCCTTGATGCTTATTAGCTTTGGAGAAAGGGAAAATCCTTGTCAATTCTGTCTGAGGGTTTTACAAGATTCCTTCCTCTCATGCGCTGCGCTGCCTTCTCCAACCCCCAACCCCCAGTTTGTCTCCATTCTTAATCACCTTTTTCTTCAACCTCCGGACTTTTTTCTTTCTCTTCAAGAATCTTGGCTTTGTTTTATGTTGATTTTTCCGTTGACAAGTCAGACACCGGTCTCTACACTTGCGTTTCTTCACTGACGATATAATTCGCAACACGGGCCGTATTTCCATCGTCACTCGGCACCTGCCTCATCTTGACAGGCCAAGGTGGCACCCAATACTCTTAGAGGGTAGCAGGAAGAATCTTCCGAGCTTGAGGCGCCAAAAAACAAATAGCCTTTATGCTGATGTAAAGCGGCATAAAGCGACTAGATTATTTTATCATCTCGGCGGTCAAATCTGATACCCCGGTGGTGCGCATCTTGTCGATCATTTAGCCCGACATATCCCACCTCCGTTACTTCCGCTCCGGTCCATCTTTCGGACTTTGTCTCGAGTTTCACAACTTACTTTTGTTACTTCGATCGCTACAATTTAAGCTTAATCCTCACTCGGTTTCCGCCCCCTCGCCTCTCACATTCGTTTGGCAGCCATCATCTATCCGCCGCACCGGTTTCGCACAATGCCTATACCACCCTCATGGCATCTTATTTCACGCGGCGAGCATGCCTCGTCGCCAGAAAGCGATCAATCCTCAACAGCCGGCACCACCGGAAACGTCGTTCCCTCAAATGCGTTCGCAGATGATTTGTTTCGCGAGAAGTTTATGGGCATCGCTAAGGGAGGCTCTAATGGAGAGAAAATCATGCGCGGCTTTCTGATCGGCCTGGCCATCGGCTTGGTTGTTGCGTGCTTCTTCTGCTGTTGGTATCCATGCTGTCGACCACGCCTACAAAATCGACGCCGAAGACGACGACCGCGCAGAGGACCTCCCGCCACAGACGAAGAACAGAATCCTACACAAGAAACTACACAGAACAATACACAGAATACGACAAATAATGCGCCTCCCGCATAGCGCAATGGCGTGAATCGGACAGTCGTGTTGAAGGAGTACGGACTTGCACGCCCGCGCGATGAATTGAGGGATAACTGGTGCATCATTTGCTTCGCGACATATTTTCGGATCGAGCCCGACAGAGGAGGGCTTTAAGAGCGTTATGATACGGGAATACACGATGACGAGCGCATTGGACTATGCTTGAGATTTAGACCGACATTGGGCTCTGCACAAACAAGTGGGCGCAAAAACACAGTAACAATCATTGTGTCGTTGAGCTCCCCATGGACATGCGTTCCCGGCAAAAGGGAGTTACCGAATGCGAAAAGAGCCATCCAGATTTGGTCGCATTTGCAATCGAGCAAGGATTGCAACGAATAAGGTCTTTTCGAGCATGGACTATGATATGAGATTCATGAGAAGGCGTTATGAAAGGGACAGCACTGCATTGGCATTGGATTACAGGGCGTTAACGGGATCATGTACACATTTTTGGTTGGGGTTACAAAGTCTCACAAAAGCGAGACACACTTTACACATCTGTGGCTTTTGCATTGGTGTATGGCTGGTAGAGACAGAGACAGAGATAAATGACGATGAGTTTTGGTTCTCTAGAACAGTCAAGACAGATTTCTACTTCTAAGGTATATAGCTACGCAATAACAAGAACATTTTCCAAGCTGAACACTGAACCTGTGTTCACATGGATTGCCCTGGTTATCTTGTCTCTTGTGCCCTTGATAACCAATATTCCCAATACCCTGAAGCAGGGCAGATCAGTCCGTTCACTAGCACGGGTACCTGATGGAAACATGCACTGAAGGTGACGCAGTTGCAAGGCTCAAACAGGTTGTTTGTCATTGGACGCGCGTTGACAAGGAAGTTAAAGATGCTTAATATCTTGAACGCCACTCATTGGCAGAGTCGCCATTGGAAGACGATCATTCGAGGCTTCTCATCGGACTATCACAATCCGATAACTTGACATGACAAGGAAAAGGACGAGAATAGTAACATGCACAGCCTCTCTGAATACAGTAGTGAAGTCGGGTGTGGCGTTTGGCCACGTTCGGTACGTAACGGAAATAAGGATCAAGTGAATCAAATAGAGGAATGTTCTTAGAAGGTCACTCTATTCTTCTTTATATTTATCTATTCTTTTCTCAGTTCTTTTCGAGGTCTTTCGTCAGCCAAGTTTCTCTTGACCTTGTGACCACCCTAAATCAGTCACAAGCTGCATTGGATCGCATTCGAGCTGAGGACTTCCCTGCTTCAAAAACTGCCCCGCCTTCCAAGTCTCAGCCTGCCGCGCAATTGTTTGGGCTGCAAGGCTTTTTCTTTCAACAACCTATTCGAGTATTAGTACGACTTGTTTTCTACTCTCGTTACTTTGGCGGTTTCTCGTTTCGTTTGCGACATACCGTTTCGATCCCAAACTCTCGTTGCGCGCGTGTTACGACTGGATAGATCACTACGTCATTCTGCGAATTAACTCTGCGACACCAAACAAACAACATCGAATTGCGACTCAAGTTCTAGACGAGGAACGAACTAGACAAGATGCTGGACGAAAACCTCCCAACCTACCGATTCAAAGCCTCTTCCGAAAATCCGCTCAATAGTATTCTCTACTTCACACATAACGGATCAGACCCGAGTCCCGAATACCTCGTGAAGCGACCGTCTCCCTCCGACGCCAATGGCCAGTATGCGCTTGGCATATTCGACTCGCAGAACAATTCTGTGATATACGCCGAGGTAGGCGTCAAGCCTGATTGGGTATCGCCCACTCTATCTGCTGCCGAAATCCGCGCGCAAAACGGCAACCCGCCGCCCAAAACACCTATCATACCAGACAACTTTGCGGTTTCGCTGTACAATCCTGATCAGGACATCGCCGTCAAACAACATCAGGGTAGTTGGGGAAAGACGGATACTTGGGAATTTGAACTGCCAGAAAGATCCTTCAAATTGCCCAGTTCCAGCCAGATCGATCAGGAAGACCGGCCATCTCTTGCCGAGTTGGTTCCCAAGGTTGTGTTTCGCTGGAAACGAGATGGACGCTTGAGCAAGGATATGACATGCTATATGACCGGCAGGAACGTGGGTGGTAAGAAGAGCAAGGAGCCTGATATCACGGTGGCCTTCTTCCGGGCAAAGCACGACTCGACGTTGACCATATACGAGCCCAACATGGCTCGAGTTGAGATCGAGGACCGAAGAGGTCTTGAGATTGCTCTTCTCATGAGTGCCGAAACCATCAAGGATCTCTACCTGAGCCCGAGCCAAGATCCTTTCCATATCCTTGCCTCGAATGGCCGACGTCGCCAGAACTCTCGCCCAGCAGCAAACTCCTCCAGTGGTCTAGCCATGGCGGGAGCCTTGAACAACAACCGACCATCGTCACCCCCTCGCGCTCAAGCCGCGGCGCAACCCTCAAACAACAACGCCCAGCGTCAGGCCGAAATTGATGCTGAAACAAAACGCTTGCAGGCCATGGTAGCAGAGGAAGAGCGAAAAAGGCTGGAACGTGAGCAGGCAGAGGAGGAAGAGCGCAAGAGGATCCAGCAGATGTTGGAGACTGAGGAGCAAGAACGTCGCAAACGAGAAGCCGAGGTTGAACAGGAGACGGAGCGATTACGTCGGGAATTTGGTATGGCTGGTCAGGATTTCCAGAACCAACCAAGCACAAGTACAAACAATGGTCACCCATCACCACCATTGCCCCCTCGACCTCATTTTGCTTCAGGCGCATTGCCCGCGAGACCCAGCAGCAGCGGACCAGCGCATAATGGCCAGCCACAACCAACCTTTTCACCGCCGCCTGCACAAGCTCAACCCGGTCCTAGTGAGGGTGGAAAGAAACGTCACGGTCTAGGTGGTCTATTGCAAGGAGCAGCACCTTACGCGGGACCTGCAGCGGCGAGCGTCAGTGGTTTCTTCAGCAGTCGCAAGGACGAGGATAAGCGCAAGAAGGTACAAAAGAAGCGCAGTGTGCATTTCTAAGTAGAGACATGGCGAGCTCTTGGGTTTTTTGTTGGTTATATGGTGTTATGTGTACTACAAGAAGGATATACCATAGATTTTGGGAACGTTAATTAGGTATGAATGAAATGACTTTGTTTTAGACTGATGCTTTCTAGTAGAGATAAACGGTTGAAAGACAACCTCGGGTTGAGTTGCCATAAAGTCATAAATCGTGCCCGTCACACCCAGACATCCCGTCGCTCGGTCATAACTGTTCAACATCCGGCGGTGTGCAGTGAAACGAAAGGCTTGTGTCGTCCTGTGCAACATGGGATGAACGATCGGCTGGAACGTAACTTGTGTCGTGGAAAGTGTCTGACACTGAGACGAGATCGGACGAAGGGTGAAAGATCTGCATTTGGTATCGTCTGAATTGAAGTGAATTGACTTTGAGACTTGAGCGTTATGTCGTCTTTTGCACTCTTGTCAAGTAGATTCGCGGACACGGCAATCGCTCGTCAAGTTTCACGCCGATGTCTTTGTTCTCAGTGTCAACTGGACTGGCTGGGGGTGATTTCATGCTGCGCAGTGGAATAGATATGACATTTGAAGGTTTGTACGGCGTAAACGAGCGGACATAGGCAAGGTCGCCTGAAAACATTTTGACCTGATGGTTTGTCTACAGGACAGAGTTGGAGATGTGAGGAAAGTGAATTCATGGCTTGCAGGAGAGGGGAAGTAGTGTAATGGTGAGATGAATGGCTTATTGACAACTATTCTGGGTTATCTATTAGACACTTGGGCCATCAACATCTCAATAGCAGCAAAATCTATGAAAGAGAAATTGATCCTATTGACTTTCAGGTATTAACTTGAATAGCTAGTTGATCAGAACGTGTCTCTCACTACTCTGTAAACTGTTTCTAGATGTATATCGTATCGTACGATGGCATGAGAGCTGAAGTCGGTTGATTGAAGAAGCAAGGGAAGTTTGCAGGATCACTGATATTGAATGACAAAGTCAATGATTATATACGGTATCAGGTATAAATACCGAGGTCAAGCCTGCTTGCTTTTGTTCTATAAGTGGATGGTTCGTTATATTATCCCAGATGATTTACTGACTCCACAAGCACTAACAAGGACCTAGATGCGAATCGCTGTAATTGTGGTTCTAAGTAATCGATGATTGAAGGAAGAACCGCGCGCGTTGGTAGATGCTTGTTTTACAATCAGGGTGGAATTCCAATCAGAAGATCCCCTGTCGATCATCATCCCCGATAGAATCCATTGAATCCTACGGCAACACCAAAATGGATGTTTATTAGGGAGAAGAAATGTTTCACCGGATTCTGAAGCAGCAACTTGGACCATTTCAGTCCAAGCGCGCTTCCCCATCTGGGTTCACGTCACTATCTGTTTGGAACATGGCGAAACAGCCTAACCTCTTATTGACGACGCATGGTTGTTCAACGCATCAATGCTTGCTGTAGAACGTGGGTTCGCTCTTATGAAGGTTGAGGTAACCAGGATAGTTCCACAATGCGAGAAAAGGGAAGGAACGAAGGATCATTTATAAATAGAATGCCATAACGTGTTGTCCATATTATACTTGGTTTTCCTTTTTGGTCTGGAGAAGCGTCGACTTTACACCATCAAGCCAACCTCTCAAGATGCGCTTCTCTTTTATCTCGGCGGCTGTCTTGGGCCTTATCGGTTCAGTCAATGCTTGGGGTGGTCTTACTCCCGATAGCCCAAGATTCCGAACATTGGAACGTCATGGTCTCACGGTCTTCAAGCATGCTGCAACCAACACCAAGCTTGAATATGTCAGTAACTCGGGAATCTGCGAGACTACGCCTGGAGTTGATCAGCACTCTGGTTATTTGAATGTTGGTATGTAAACTCATCCCTCCATCAACGGGATCATGTTCTAATAACGATATACAGGCAAGAACCATAGCATGTGGTTTTGGTTCTTCGAAGCCCGTAACAACCCAGAGGATGCGCCCCTTGCCATCTGGCTCAACGGTGGTCCTGGATGTTCTTCCATGGTCGGTCTTTTCACCGAACATGGACCATGCCATTTCGTCGGTAACGATACTGAGCCAACCCTGAACCCTCATTCTTGGAACGAGTACGCAAACATGCTCTACATCGACCAGCCCATCGGCTCTGGCTTTAGCACTGGTACCGAGGACGTCAACTCAACAGCCCAAGCAGCTCCTTACATCTGGAAGTTCATGCAAGTCTTCTTGGACAAATTCCCCAAGTACAAGACACGAGAGTTCGGCCTCTTCACTCAGTCATACGGTGGACACTACGGCCCTGAGTTCGCCGACTACTTCCTCAAGCAAAATGACAAGATCGAGAAGGGTGACGTCGACGGCCACAAGATCGATATGGTTGCGCTGGGCATCAACAACGGTTGGATCGAACCCAAGAGACAATTCAAGTCATATGCTACATACGCAAACCGCAACCCTTACAAGAAGATCCTCACAGATAAGAAGATGAGGACTGCTCTTGACTCATACTACAAGTACTGCCTACCTCTCATGGAGAATTGTACCGAGCTCGAAGGACAAGACGAAGAGTGTGCAAAGGCTGATGAGGCATGCAACACACAAATGTTTACCAACCTCGTTATCGCTAGCGGTACCGACTTCAACGTTTACGATGTACGCATCGGACAAAGCGACGTTGACCCGCCAGACACTTTTCTTGAATACCTCACAAGAGCCGAGGTCATGGATGCGATTGGTGCCAACACCCCGTTTACCGAGTGTAGTGACACCGTTTACGCAAACATGGCGAAAACGGGAGATGGTGAGTATCCCTGGGAATGACAGCCATAACAGGATCAAATGCTAACATGGGTACAGGTTCGCGTTCTTACGTCGGGCCTTTGGCTGATGTTGTGAAGCGTGGTATCAACACTCTCATCTGGGCTGGTGATACTGATTGGATTTGCAACTGGGAGGGTGTCCTCTGGGCGTCTTATGCGCTCGAGTGGCCTGGCCAGAAGGAATTCGTCGCAGCGAATTTCAGCAACTACAACGTCGATGGAAAGCCTCACGGTCGTTATAAGACGGTTGACAACCTATCCTTCTTGAAGGTTTGGGGAGCTGGCCATTCAGTGCCATACTATCGTAAGTGCCCATTTTCCACCACGTCAGATATCTTCAACTAACAACACAACAGAGCCAGAGACAGCACTGCAAGTGTTCAAGCAGGTTATGCAGAAGAAGGCCATCAAGTCAACCTAATGAGTTATGTTTATCAAGGCGTTCGGGTAGACAGGACCATAGAGCCTGCTGGGCAATAATTCTTACAATACATCTTTCAATTCTCATATTCATGCTGCGTGCAACCAGACTCTGCCCGTTAATTGTATCGAATAGAAAAATCCTCCGTCTTCTCGTAGATTCCTGTTCAGATGCAAGCAAGGTATAAAAGCAAAACGTACGCCGATGTCGTACAAATAGTAACAAATGTTCAAGATAGTTTCCAAACTCCCCTGGCCATGCGGTTCCTTTGTACTCCATTTTGATTACTGTGCCTTGACCTTTTCAAGACGTAGGTCATTGATGGTCATGTAACGGCTGAGGGTAATCCAGCCGTAGCGGAACCAGACCATCTGGCTCCTGTGCGCCTGGGTCATGGCACTCCAGGCAGTGCCGTATGCGCCTCGGCCAACAAGCTGGTTCATAAATACCAGGCCTTCAGGGCGCTCCTTATCCTGGTTGTTGAAACCAAGGGACGACAGTAGCGTAGGGATGAAATCCATGAAAGCCGAGTACTTGCGCACGATACCCACTGAGGTGAGGGTATATAGATCGACGGGGCTTGGCCACTCCGATTCGGTCGTGGTAAGAGCCTGGATGAAGGATCGAGCACCGAGGTACAGGGAGATATGGTTAGGGTGAGAAGATACGCCGTTGCTGTCAAAGGTTACGAGGATGTCAATGTTGGCCGTAGGCTTGAGGTTGTTCTTGCGCTCGTGGCCGAATTTGGGCGCAAAGGTGCTTCCTAGTAGACGGGCGATCAGGTTCTTGTCCCACATTCTCGTCATGGAGTCGGGGAAGTCAGTGCTGTAGTTGAGATATTCCGTCAGCTTCGTGAACAGTAATAACGGTTGCAAGGCAGTCAACATACGGGTTGTCCACGACGAAGACATCATCCTCGCTTTGCAGTCCCAGCGCCAAACCGCTCTTGACCAGCTCTTGCTTGCGAACGTCTCCTAGCCCGTCGGCATCTCCTATAACACGCCAAAAATCACCATCAGCCAAAACTGCTTTCAACCAATTTTGTATGGTCGCATCATCTTCATGATGCGATTGCAAAGCACGGGTCGTTGCAGTCGGCTCATACCAGTGCTCAAGCATAGAATCTTGACGTGGTTTCCGTTCTCGGGCTTCGTGAGGGCGAGGACGGTCGGCGAGAAGAACATGGCTTCGTCATCGGGGTGTGCGATCAAGAGACAGATGCGCTTGTTCTTGATGGCCGACTGGGTCTGGGTCGCTGTAAACATGTACAAACCTGGCACCACGACGGCGAGGCCTGCGAAAATGTGTAGAACGTTCATATCGGCGGCGGTTTCGGAGACAATATTGCGATGGGTTTCTGTTGCGACGAGCGGTGGGTAGTTCGGCTGGAGCAGCGCAATGTCTATAATAGCTGTAAGTAGAGCTGGAAAGCCGCGCTGCGATCAATTGCACTGTTATAAGAGGGAATTCAACCCCTCTGGGAAGCTGGATTGTGACCCGGTTCGTAAACAAGATGTGTGATGGCTGAGACAAAATGTGGCACGAGACGCGGCAACAACAAGTGAAACTTGGATATGGAGGGGCAGGAGCTCACGAGGGCGCAAATGCCAATCGCTAAGGCAACCCCCCATGAGACCTCCAGTAAAGAGCCGTACCTTCTGTAAAGTTGGCCAACGGTTCACCGCCTCAGGAGCCCTTAGAGCTGAAGAAGCCCCGCCTTTGCAGCTCTTAAGCCATACAGAAATCACCTGCAGAGCGGCAGGGCCCGACGCTTCGGCTTCCATTTGTATGGGATGCGCTAAACCTCTTCAAGTAACCTGTTGACGTTGTCTTTCAGGAACAGCTCAGCTCAGCTCAGCTAAATTGACTTCCAGCTTCAACCACGACATCATCCACTCCATCTCTACCCTATCATGGCGCGCCAACGCAAAGAAAAGTCCGTTAAGGACATCAAGCTTGAGCAGCCTGATCGCTCTGGTCCAAACAAGGAGACTCTTGTCGATCTCGCAAAGGGAAAAGACCTCTTTGCTGAAGCTGATCGTCGACAGCGCGAGCTTGATGGCGAGGGTCCCCTCTTGTCACCTCGAACAGAACGTATCTTTGAGACATTACTATGGACTGGCATTATTGCTACGCTTCACTTCACGTTCGATGTACTTGTGCAGCAGCAGTATGCTATGGACATTGATTGGGTTTTAGTCGTCCAGCGAACTCTCACAGCCTGGCTCTGTAAGTTCTTAGCTATCTCGGTTGCGACTATCACTAACACAGTGGTGACTGCAGTATTCATCGGTCTCTTCTACGTCCTCCATCCGCATTATTCGCAAAAGAAGTTTATTCCCCTCGTCCCTCAAGAGTACCAGGAGCCTGTTCGCCAAGCCATCTTCTTCGTCGCGAGCACTCTAGGCGGTTGCTATCTCATCCACATCAGTAACAGCTACGGATACGTTGCGGTCATGAAGCAGGCGCCTCCTGTAGGCTGTTTGTGGGTTTGGTCTGTGGTCGAAATGGATATCCTTTGGGCCTTTCCAAGTCTCTGTATTGCGGTCGCATACGCCTACAAGAACGGATACGGGTTCAGGTAAATAGTCTTATTGTTTGCTGGATCTCCTTGATAGAGTCGCATTCTCGGACCCGTCATCCTCGACTACCTTGGTCGGTTCTGAGCTCCCAATCTCAAGACCTGCCAACGTATCAGCCCGCGAAAGACCAGAGTGATCACGCCGCGTCCATCGTCTCACAAGATCTTCCAGCCGATGGATCCGATCCCTCTGGTTCTCTACCAGAGACTCAAGCTTGCGAGAACTCTCATCCATCTTCATTTCCCGCCACTTCGTCCTCGATTCCAGATCCCGCAGTCGAGACGAGATCATGCTCATCTGCATGAATTGCACCCTGGCCGTCAAACCTTCACGCTGCCGTACTAGCTCTAAAGCTTTGGTTCGGACTCGTAACCAAGCCATGGCTACCGTTGTACGACCGCTCCAGCTCCGTGGCATGAGTGTCCAGCTTTCACCACTGTCGCTCATGCTCGCCTTGGCCTCCGTCTCAGCAACAATGTCAAGCAGGCGTTGTTCAAGGTTCAGCAGATCGTCCATGACAAATGTATACATCTGATATTCGGGCTGATGCGTATGGAAACCTTCATGCTGGGCATTGATAGCTGTTACGAGATCTGCCAGCCATGTGGATTCTGTCTTATACCACGACAAAGACGTCTTAACGCGGAAGAACTCGTCATCACTATTCCGTAGATAGGTGAGACGGGCGTAAAACGCTGCAGCAATGGCAACGACGAAGGTCAAGATGCCCGCGATATTGGAGGTTATTGAGAGCGGCGAGTCACTCTGGCCATCACTATCCATTGAATCTCGATATGGAAAGTGGGGGTTCTGGGGGTAGATGTTAAATCTCTTGGCAACAATTTACACAGAAGATAGTTGTAGAATGCGCATCTTTAGCACTAGGAGATGGCGTAAATTAATACAAAGTAAACACTAGTTAATAAGTCAAGACTGAACGAATCTCATACCCCTGAAGGACACAGCCGCACACGTGACTTCCCACATGTCGCTGCTTCTAAGTCTTCCTCTAGCATTTGTTCGAAGTAGAGCCCGACTAACAACAGGGGGACCGTGATGGTTTGGCCGGCCCATTATAAGACATAGACTGAAGACGTTGAGCAGTTTGTATAACTTATATGTTGGAAATCTCAATCTATTTCATTCGAATTATGTCTTGATTTTTGTATGTCGTACGCTACATAATGCACCATGCCCATTATCTTTTCCCGTATAATCAATACTCATACTGGATTATTATCATGATATATGCAAACAAACCCGCTCCACAATGTACACAGTCATGCACTATTTCCCAGTTCTTCCTCTGCCAGGTCTTGTCGACTCGGCAAACGTAATGCCTCGGCGGTTGGGTGGCACTCTCTCTGTTCCTTCATCATCGCTATCGTCATCGTTACCAACACCCAACGCAGCTTCTCTGCGTCGCCTCTCGGCTGGTGTCTCACCAATATCCTTGCTTTCCTCCTCTTCTTGGTTCGATAGCACTGCTAGGCGGCGCTTGCGCTCGACAGCCGTCTCGCCTTGTTCTTCGGAAGGTTTGGCCGGGCTTGCTGTAGTAGTAGCCGCAGATACAGATGGTCGAGTCGACTCCTTTTGCTTCGGAGGAGCGTGATGTTCAGCAGCCTTGGCGGCCTTGACAGCTGTCTCAGGAGGGAGATCCTGTTTGGCGACCTTCTTGATGGCTTGGGAAGCATCTGATTGCTCTACCACCTCCTTTCTTGTTCGTGAATCCAACTTTTGCACTTCCCGGATGAAGTCCTCCTTGGTCATACGTTGACCAACACCACCAATCGTGAAGCGAATAGCCTTGTCGTCAGCAGCCTGAGTCTCCGTAATGGACATCTTCCTAGTCTGCTCATTTCCGTTATGGCCTCCAAATACACCTCCAAGGTTAGACCAGGCACGTTTAGGAGCTGGCGGCGCATCAGATTTGCTAGGACCAGCTTGGGAGCTCTCGCCCTTGGTCGTAGGCAACTCATAGGTCTTAACAACTTCACCATCCGCGTCTTCAACAATAATCTGTGAGTTGTTAGAATTGAATATTCAGCAAAGATTTCTGGGCTTGGCTTACCGTGTTTCCAAACTGGTAGGCTCTGGCTGGCTCGTGTCGTCGGTCCTGGCCCTTTTCTTTACGCTTCTCCATTTCGAAATTGTAGACGTCACCCACTCTCTTCTTGAAGCCGGCCATGGTCCAAAGCTTATCATGGCCTGGTTTGACGGCTGTAATAGGCACGTGGTTCTCGTCTTGCTTATGGGAGTCGGGTGCGGGCTCGACATCAAGTACGTCTCCTTGCTGGTTCTCGAATATCATTTCATGACCCTCTTCATAGATGTTCACGGGCTTAGGTGGTGTCTTCTGGCCACTGCTACCAGCAGGGCTCTCGCCTGCCTGTTCAATTCTGTCAGGGTTCTTTTCCTTGGAGCTGTCGTCGGCGGCCAGAGTCGATTCAGTGTTATCTTGCGAAGGAGAATCGTCTTGTTCGTATGGTTCAGTAGGGGACATGAGAGTCGAAGATTGGCGTTGGGGAAAGATGGCAGACTGAGCAATGGGACCGCCGGGACCGTCGTCATCCCAGTTCTTGTTCTTACGTCTCCGTGAGACAACAGATGGCGAGCGACTTCCATTTTGATCTTTCTGTCTGCGCAACAAATGGCTGTAGGGTCCGTTGGCTGGGATGGTAGCATCGGGAGGGAACTGAGGACCCTTCTCTTCGTCGATAGACGCCTCTGACATGGACCTCGCCTGGGACCTAGACTGAGATGAGATTCGAGGCAACCGGTTCATCCAAGTTGGGCCGTCTTCAGGAGCAGCTGTGTAGGACATTGTCAAACTCAAGGTGTTGATACGTTTTCCAAGAGTGAAGACAGCGATGGAAGATCCATGAACCAGGATTGAAGTAACGACCATAAAGCACACTATAGGCCACACGAGATAAATGAGCTCATAGTGTTCAGAATTCTCGGGTGGCAGTTGTGCTAAAGGTACTGGCTCCTCGTGTTCAAGCTCGGCTCGAGCCAAGATAGCAACAAAGATGGCGCCTACACCAATTGGACCAAAATGACCAGCGAACAAGGCCTCACGCCATGTTTTGACGTCCGGTATGAATGGTTTCAGGGCCAACATGATAGGAATTCGGCGGAACAAAAGCACAAAGATGGCAATAACCACCAGACGCCAGGCGACCAGACCAAAAACGCCGTTGTTGAATTGCTCCCATGGGATAATCGTTCCAAAGTAGACGAAATAAGTCAAGTTAAGCAAAAGATCGATAACGTTGGAAACGTGCGATTCTTCAGTCTTCTCGCCAAACCATCCGTCGTTTGAGAAGCCAACTCCTGCAGCGAAACCGACCAGCAAGTCGTCCATGCCCAGGATACTACCTGAGCCGGCGCACCAGAGCGCAACAACGAAGTAGAAGACCAGGAAACTCTCTCGGTCAATGAGGTCGCGCCTCTCAGCGAACTTGATACCGTGGCGGGCGATGTAGCCAATAGCAAATCCGTAGATAGCACCAAAGATACACTCGTACAGAATGACGTAAACAACAAAGTGGAAGCTCACATCTTGGGCATCTCGCTTGAATTGGATCAGGTAAAGAGACAAGTAGACGAAGGGGAACGCCATGCCATCGTTACATCCAGATTCAGCAGATAACAAATCTCGAAGATGCTTGGGGACACGCTTGGCGAATTTGCCCTTACCAACAACCGATGAAGCCAAAACGGGATCAGTAGCAGTAACGCAGGCAGCAACAACGAGACTGTCGAGCCAGTCCAGTGGTGGAATCATCCAGAAGATGAACAGACTGGTAATGAGCCAACCAAACGTCATGACTGGGATCAGAAGAAAGACAACAGACTTCCAATGGCGCTCCATATAGAATTTGGGCAATTCGACACCGACGGCGAAACATTGTACAACAAGAACAATTCGGGAGAATTCGACGGTGACAATATCAGTAGAGCCCCAGGAGTTCGGATCGATAAGGTTGGCGGCATGAGGACCAAAGATAACTCCGCAAAGGGTAGCAACAGTAGCTTCACCAATGTACATGCGCTCCTTGATAAAAGACGAGCAAAGCATGAACAAGGAAGTGAAGCCGCCAAGAATGATGTACACCAAGTGCGGCTTGGTAATATCGAGGTGATGCCAAGCCATTTTGGATAATTGGTATACCTAAGTATACAAAGATATTCGGTTTGTTTGTCGTTATCTGGACTCGAATCGGTGGTGTCGCGATTTCGGAGGCGATCACAACAACGTTATCGCGAAGGGCGAAAATCGGCGGCGGCGCCGCGGTCAATTGTCGTTTACACTCGTCTGGAAGAGAAGCGCTGCATCGACAAGATGTAATCGGTCGAGATAAAAGAGCGACAAAGGAGGACAAGACAAAAGACCTTGGGAGTGTATGTGATGGTCTAGTCCAATCCAATGGTAGTTGGAAGAGGAAAGAAAAAGAAAAAAAGAATTTCTCAACAAGACAAGAAAGAGCGAACCGTTTAGACTAATCCCCGTCAAACCACCTACTGGGCGATCGCAGGCGCAAGTCGAAAATGGCACAGGGCCGGGAGAGTGTCGTCACAGGGCAACACCACCTATAAAACCGGGATGATACGCCACAACGAGCCACGAAGTTCTTGGCAAGGCGAAGACCCCGAAAAGATAGATATGAACTGTTGAGAGAAGAAAGACGAAACAAGAAATGAAGGATGATAACTTTTAAGGTTTTTTTTAACCTCATCGGCTGGAGATTTGTGTCTCCGGAGACAATTCTAGATCAAGTCAAGTCCAAGTCGAAGAGATCGTCATTGTTCACCTCTGGACCTCTAAGCACACGATCAAGGTGAAGAGCAGGGGCCCCGGTCTTTGAATTGACGCTAACAGCCTCGAGTGGGGGCGCCATTGGACGCACCGCTGCTTTTATCCAGATTATCAAGAACACCCAAGCCGGAGAAACCGGCAGAGTAAATATCACATCGATATGGACGAACATTTCGGATATTCTTCTCTACGAACTCTGTACCATATAGAATTTCAACGAGATCATAACAGACTTCAGGAAATTTTGAGTAACCGACCACGATAACGGTCCGGACAGCTCTCTCCCCAATAAATCGTGTCTTACCTTTCAGCTAATCACATATTACATGCTTCTCCCTTGTTCAACGCCCAGACTTTATTCCCAATGCCTAGAAACCAATAACACCAGGTCCCACTTGACGCCTCAAAATCTTCACGCTTGTCTTATATCAAAATTCGATAGGGACAATATTACAAGCCCAACCACGCCTGATCAATTTTTTTTGAAAAGTAAACGGAAGGTGATGAGGGATGAATATTCTGCTATCTCTCTGTTTCCAGTGAGTTATAGAACATTCTGTAAAAGCAGCACGACAAGACCCTAGTCGATCAACTGGTGGGGACCATGTTCTTCTCATCTTCGATACGAATCGACATTTTCTTGTCCGTCTGCGAGTAAACAAGAGAATGCGGGCGAACCCTTGAGTATCACCTGAAGATCCTCCAACCAATGCCACTTTTCCTTGGCATCGTCGCATATCCTCCATGACGAGTTTGCAGCGCTAACCTCGGTTCTATCGAGTCATTTTTCTATCTGAGTTCTGTGATCCGCAATGCGATCAACACTTCCGGTACACAAAGGCTCATCACTTGTTGGTGACCCCACGAGAACAACCATAGAAAACAGTTCTCCAGCAACCACCACATCTGTGCTTTGCTCTCACTGCGCCCTTGTCCCTTTTGAGTCTATCGTCTTTTTCGCACATGGCGGTGATGCATACAGTAATAATGGCGGCCCAATTTAACGGCCCCAACGGCTGTAGACTTAGACAACCTTAAATGCGCTGTCTAGGCCTGGCCTGGCCTGTTCGTTCCTGCGAGGTCAATGTTATGCTTATTCTTTTCATGCAAAATGCGGGAGCTACCAGTGGCCAGTCCAGCTTCCAGGTTTGATGGCGGTTTAAGCTTAGGTTGGGCCCTTGAAATCCCTCAAAATGACAGGCCTATTCAGTTTATCCACGCTTGAAATTCACTCAATTCGACCATTTACTTGGTTGGACTGACGTCAGTGAAGATGATCGAACAAGACACTATTCTCATCGTAGCAATGCTCCGATCTCTTCTGCACCTAGTTCTGGGGCATTCCGTCGGTCAAGGCAGCATTAAGAATAGAATATCTTACCGAAGAGAGCGGTCTGTAAAATATTAGAAAGTACTATGTCTTTTATCTTTCTCAAAATGCGACAGTCTTTTTCGATGTCAATTGAGGTTGCAACCTCCAGGTCTTGGACATCTCTTGGAAATCTGGTAGACCCTGGATTTTTGGTGCAGCCAAGATGCCCAGAGATGCACCCCAGCTCGCCAAGTACCAAGAACTCTCACATCGAGGTGCCAAGACGTAAAACCGCACCAGGTAGTGAAAATGGCCAAAGACATGATTTGGTGATAGCTTCATCATTTGGAGCGTCGTAGAATCCTATTCCGCTTACTTTGTGATAATGTTTCATGACTGGTAGAATGAAGTGATGACGGTTGGGTCATTCATTGTGAAGCTGAAGCTATTCGGGTTCACTGGCAACCTCAATCGCTTATCCTATACAAAGACGCTCACTGATGTACATCAAACATTCATCCTTGACTTCACAAAACTCAAATATGCTCAGAAATAATGTCTAGATTTGACGGGTATTGATTTAAATTTGGCCGAGTCCGTTACTCATTGTGAGATGCTCACTGCTGGCGCTGTCTATCTTGCGATGCCCCTAGCATTCTACCTTTTCCGCTCAATTAAAATACAGTAATCCTACACCTTAAATATCCTAGTCTTGAATTGGTATCGAAGTTTTCTAGTTGACGACCATGTACATCAGTGCGGACACCGCGAAGGATGCACACATAAAGTTGAAGCTGGGAGCGTGGACAGCTCCGCCGGCCGTTGTAGGCGTAGGAGTAGGCTCCTCATCAGCTTGCTCGGCGGTCTGACTAGGAACAGCAGACTTCGTCATTGAGGTGAGCATCTGGCTGGGAGCTTGAGGGATGGGGAGAGAGCCTGTAGGCTGTTCTGTGTCGATGACGAGACCAGTGCTCTTGGTAGCGAGGTCTTCATCAACGGCGGACAAGGGCTCACCCAAGCTGACCTTTGAGCTGCTCTCATGAGTGGAAACGCTGGTCTCGAGCAGAACGTTCTTCTGGATCTTGGTGGCAGACTCAGAGTGTGATGTGGTGGTGGCTGGAGGCTGAGTCTCGGGCTCAGACACAGGTTGAGGTTCAGATTGGGGCTGGGATTGAGTCTCTTGTTGGGACTGAGGCTCATCGACATCTCGGCAGAGAACAGCAACGAGGTTGCCCTTTTGACCACGGCTAAGAAGAGATTCCGAGTCGGTAGAGACGTCGCCACATGAGGCTTGGATAAAGCCCTGAGCTCGTTGCACTGAGTCCTTGCAAGCAGCACTGCAAGCCTTGCCACCGGTGAAGTCGTTGGGAGTGCAACTCTCAAGAGGGGTATCGTAAGCTGCAACACAGCTTGATGGGAAAGACTTGTCGCTGATGGACTCAAAGTCGGCCAGCTTGAGAGATCCTGCTGACGCAGTACCAGCCATGAGAAGGAAGGACAGCTGAAGCCATCGTCGTGTAGATTGTCCAGTCATTGTGAATGTTGTGTGTTGTGTATCAACGGTTAAAAAGAATAGTATCTTTAGAAAGTGGTTTTTCGATAGTGATCGAAAGGTGCTGCTTAAGCTCAATTATAAGACGGACTGGTTGACTGATGTCTTGGCTCAAGCTCGAAGCATTGATATGGATCTTCCGATCAATAAAACAGGAACCCGGTTGAAACGCGCTAAGATGCTCACAACCAGGCTGAAGGAACCAACAAGCTGACAGGATTCGGTTTCGAACTATAAAAGTGAAGTTGGTTGTCGGTCTTGCTGTTTATGCGTACGCGTTTTAGTGAAACAATCCTTGGGCAGATCGTTTCAAGCTGAAGATGGGTTGTCGAAGGATTATTAAATAGATTGGATGTGGCTATGCGATGCCCTGTCAAGTATTGATAGAATGAATGAATTCTTCTGTAAACAGGAGAAGGAATTTGATCGGCGTTTCGTTTCCGGAGAGTTACGGGAAATGAAGAGTGTCGAGTAGATAGATGATCGATAGCGTCGAGTGATTGTCTCGAGGTACGCCAAGATGATTAATGGGTGCAAGGAATGCAAAAAGGCGATGGATGCAATAGATAAAAGAAATATGAGACTTGATAAAAGAGAGTCCAAGTATCGAGTATGTAAAGGCGAGGGAGCACAGCTTTCCTCTACCAGACAAGGTCGATGTCAGTTTCACAACCGAAATGAGTGATGATGAGATCTTGTTCGCTTCTCCAAAATAGAAAAGATGAAAGACAAGTAAATGAAAAAGGTGGATGAGGATGAGGATGCACAAAATCTTTTAAGAAAGCGATGAAGAGGAATAATTATGGGAATGGGGATGGGAATATGGGGAACTTAGCCTCTAGCTTTAGTCTCAAGAGGGAAGAAGAAAGGAAAGAACGGGATGGGAACGGATGATCAGGGATGGCAAGAACTAGAAGGAGCATTATTGTACTGAAAAGGGATATCTAATGCACATCACTAGCTTCACGCGAGGGTAGTTTTGGGGTTGAAACCTCGAGAGGGCGCATCACAATTCGGAAGGGCCAATACTATGGTGATCCATTGGGTGGGTTCCCATAAAGATCATCAGGGGTTAGACAGCATGACTTTTTTTCCACTCTTGGCTTTGACGTCACGCAATACTAGTATAGGCAGAGACCCTTCTATGTGATACAATACTGTTGGAGTCTTGTTCCTGTTGGTTGTGTTTGCTGATGAAACAGACACAGCACAGAGCACAACATGGCCTTGTACTCTGCCAACAACAAATGTTTGTCCTGTTCCTCGTATTTCTCTTCGGTCCGGGTGGCATTAAACCTCGAAAGTCAAAGAAAAAGAAGGGTTCACAGACACGCACACACGTCAGACTACCTAACGTTTCAGACCGTTTGTTTCGGGTTTCATTCTACCACACGCATTGACTTTCCAACAAATCAGAGCCTCCAGATGGGATACGCCAAGTGCACCGAATACAGTACTAACGCCTGTGTGGTGCCTTCGAGTCAGAAATACAGAGAGTCTAAAGATTCTAGAATTTGTCTATTTTATCTCGTTGTTCAACAATGATTTTGTGCCTCTTTATCCTCAACTCTTCAGTGCATGTAAGATAGGATTCTTTGCTATGACTCTGTTATTAAAAGACCATTGTCCTGATCCCTGTCTTGTCAGTCTTGCAGTAAAATTTGTCCCCAGAAATACCCATCTTTTGGCGGATCGAAAAGTGGAAATGCCGTCTGCCAAAAGAACCAAGACGGACTGAAAGGCCTAACTCCACAGCCAATGGAAGGGTGTCAGAAAGAAGCAGCCAGAACACCTTCACTAAAGGTGACAGAGTGCCTATTTGTTTTCTACCATCTATACTCGCTTCTCAAAGGCCTCGAATTTTCCCGCAGGTGGCAGTCACGGAAGAAATGTGGCTTCACAAACTTCCGACCGGACGCCAAGCTAGAAAATCTCTTGGACGAACCAGAACTGATACAATGCAAATAACAAAGACTCTTATGCACATGATGATTCGAGGCTTCAAGCCATCAGACTCCAACCGTTTGTTTTCTTCCGGAGGCTTTCGTGTTATTGTTTCGGAAGGCATTCGGTACTCGCGATGATCAACATCAACGATCATCTCCTGTCTAGCCTCTTTGCACATAGATCGTCAGGACTATTTCGCCAAGAGCACGACCCTCTTGTTTGAGGTCGCTCAACTGAGTAATCCATTTGACCCATCAGGCAATGCTACTCTGCTAGTCTTCCTTGTCACTTCGCTACCTCGGCAAGTCAAGGGGAAATTCATCTCAACAAGGAGACGCCTGTCAGAAAAGATAGAAAGTCATCTGACGCAATATGACCCTTTCTTTCGATAGTATCCGTACGTATCGTCATAAGGAGATCGGAGGCTTTACGATTTCCACTGGTTTAGCTCAGCTAAGCCACTTCGACGCGACTTCTAGGGGTCTTTGGCTATCCGATAATACAGTACGAATGTTGCCGGTTACGAGGTGACACCAGCCTTGACATCAACGCCAAACCAATAACTACACCGATATCTGCCTATCATTGACTCGGCAGTCTCTAGGCCCGGCAGAGTCGGGCACCATTAGCATAAGATGATAACGTCGCTCTCGTTCATGCCCGGATCTCAACGGCGTCTCCAGGCTTCGCTTACACTCAACACCAGCTACTCGGGACGATACAACGCCAGCTCGGCGGGGGTTTCAACTCCCGATGTTACGGTTCAACGTCATTGACGCGTTGTATCGCAGGGTTCTCTTACCTTCGACTACCGCGCTGAGAAATGTTCAGTTAAGATCATCCTGTCAAATTATTACTCTGCCCTCCTGTTATCTCCTCGTCAACTCTATTGACTGGTGATCCGTCAGCTTGGGATTGAGCTGAGGTCTCATTTCAAAACTGAAGATCATTACTTTAGTTGTGATCATAGGTCTCAATTATTGGTCGTTGCACGCTGGCTTCATCATTTGAAGGGAGGCTAAGGAGCCACTCGGGCTGCCTCAATGCCGATCTTTGTCTGTTATTTGCCTGGTCGACGTCTTTGTTCGGCATCTGGTGATGGTGTTCCATTCGTCCAGGCTATGTAAATAATCCAAGTCAATGGTCGAGGCTGTCGGGTAGGTCAATGATGTTGCTCAATGCATTGTTGTCACATGTAGCGATAGTGTGAACGATACTCATCGTAGCGAGGGAAGACTACTGAAGTCCTCACTACAGAGCTAACCACCCGGAACACGTACCAGATGCTGTATTCTGTGAACCGACTTTCATGTCGAAGCATTGCTAGAACTAAAGAGACGGCTCACAACTCCAAACAGTCATTACAGTCCGATAATGGTAGTCGTCAGCAGAGTCAAGACGGATAGACGTGTAACCATTTGTGCTGCCAAACATCTGGAACCAGCAAATGAGTATACTGATCGGCGCGCTCAGCTACAGTACCGGCCGGTTGCAGTTGACATTGTTTCCGATGGCAGAATGTAGAAATTTGTCGAAGATGTCCATGCTTAACGCCTCTGGCTCAGAGATGTCGGTCATTTACCGTCATTTGTTGGTAGTGCTTAACCACCACGAGTCAATGCTATGACATGATTAATGCGGAAACCCCGGCAAGCACGTAAGTCAATGGCAAAATTTTGTCAGATACACAGCCTAAAACCTTTCAACTACAATCACTGTTTCTCTTGTCAAATTTCTCACAACGTCGCTTTGATGTGAAAGACAACGGATATTTGCCCTGCTATCCTTTTTTTCGAGACGACCTCTACCCTGGACAAGATTCTGCCTTGGGAACTTGAGGAAGTTCCAACTCAGAGCCAGCTATATAAGCTTAAATCTGAAAACATTCCCACAAGAATAGGATCGATAGCTCAGTGGTAGAGCGAGGGATTGCAGATCCCTAGGCCGCGTGTTCGAACCACGCTCGGTCCTAACTTTTGCCATTACCGACCTTGGCGTCGTGTCCTTTTTTCTACTTCAGTGCCACACATTTGTTAAGGGATATATACCTAAGCTGCATGACTGCTTTCAACAACAACAACCGTCATAAGGATCGATAGCTCAGCGGTAGAGCGTGGGATTGCAGATCCTAAGGTCACGTGTTCGATCCACGTTCGGTCCTTATCTTTTGATCTTTTGCTGCATTTTGGCATCATGACTTTTTGCTGTACGGGTCATTTGGTCCCGTATATCTGCGATTTATGCTTTTGCATATATTTTTGCTGAGCTTCTACGAGGACTTCAGTGGCGATGTTACGATGTCTCACCCAAAGCCCCGTAGGCTATGCCTATAACCCTACAGCACCTTGCTTCTTCCACACATGCAGTCATGCACGCGTACAGTATCACCGTGGACAGCAGTCTATGATCCTTATACACTCATAACCTACACCAGAAATTGTGCCATGTTTCGATTGACCTTCCAAGCATCGCAAAGTTATCATAAAAACCATTATTATTCTTCATTCTCTGTCACATCGACAGCTAAGTTACAGAGGAATCTAATCATAGTGACGGAACTTCCTAAACCATCAAAGACAACATCCTACAAGATATTAACAATATCGCTTGCCACGTCAGAAGTGTTGACACCAAAATGATTTGGAGTAGTCTGCGATAGATGTCAGCTCAAGCTATATTATTCATGGGTCCGGGGCGTATACCTGAAGGTAAAGAATGCCATCCTCAGCAATAACTTCGTTATAAGTCCTCTTCGTCTGATCCACAACACGAATGTGAACCGCGTTCTTGGGCATTACTTCAAGAAGGCCTTCTTGGAGCATATCATCCTCACCGAACTTTTGATACTTAAGGTGCGAGGCCAAGGCATCAAAGTAAGACAAGTGAGCGTTTCCGAAATTATGCCAATTAAGGTCATCACCAGCCTTACCCTTTAGCTTTTCGAAATTTGCTTCAAAATTCGGAACAAGAGAAACTTCCTGCTTGACAATCTTATTCAGCTTTTCTTGGATTTCTTTGATACGAGGGTCGTAGTCTCTCCTGATGGAAGACCTGACGATGAAGCTCATTGGCTTTGGTGAAGGGGCGTCGTTCAGAGCTTTGGTGAGATTGTTGCTCTCTGCAGCCTGGCTCGCATTGGTTCCAAATTGGTGTTCGTTGAAGACAATCATAAGCTTACCATCAGGTGAGACTCGGACTCCGCAATAGTCGACAATATTGGTATCGTCATAGTCAAGGGTTAGTACATGGGCAGAGCAGATCTCATTGATTTCGTCCTTGACTTCGTCTCCCTGCCGCTCAACAAATTGATTGAGTTGATACACACCGTCCTCGACATAACTTGATAGGACAAGGAGAGTTAGTAAATTAAACACAATGTTTGGGAGATATTTCGAAATCACGACTCGGGCCCATGTTAAAAATCAAGGTATCAGGGAAACAAACCTGGAAATGGCATCGCCGAGACACTCTTGAGCCCAAGAGTATTCGTCGGCATAAGGATAGAGAGCCCAAGGATCGGCACTTATAGTCCAAGGCTGACCAAGTATATCCGAGAGCCTCTGTTCAAGCTCCCCCCTTTTGTTTTCCCAACCGTCCCGAACTGATAGCATGTATATGTTAGCTGTGCTCGAAGACAACCAATATTAGAATACATACTGTTTTTGCGGACAGCAAGGGAAAACTTGACAGCACGTGGACGTCGGGACATGGCGTATGGAATGCCAAGAATATAGAACTAGATAGTCGAACGAGCCTATATCCTGTTTGTGAAATTGCTGTAAAGTGATAATGACGCTCGACGAGGCAGTGGGAGTAAATTGGCTTTTATGCATTTCGGTGCTGGAACCCTCAAAGAAACCGCATATCAATCTAGACGTCCACAGCATTGGTGCATTGTAATATTGGACAATATTGTCTCACTTCAATCTATGGCCAATAGTAAGTAGCTGGAACCGGTCACATAGCCAGCCACATGTAGCTGAACTAACCTCTTCGAAAGTCACCCCTCAATTAAGAACGGCCTAGATCGAGGACCCTATGAACAACTTTATGGCTGCGGCTGATCTAACGAAAGACTCAGGACTGACATATTGAGAATGGATTAGTATGGAATGGCGCTTAGAACTTTACACTGTAATGTCTTGATCTGTTGACTATCGAAGCCTTTGACTCTTGATAGCCCTATGCCACTTTCTTGACTATAGGAGAATATTATTGAAATTGTACGCAGCCACTGCTTCTAAAACTAGGTAGTTGAGACGGTAAATTAGATTTCAAGTGAACGTCGTTCATAAGGTTAGTACTAAGTCCTTCCCAAGTTCGCATCTTGTGACGTACAACTTATAATCCCCTGGTGACAGAAAAAAAGCTCGACTCTAGCACACCCAGTTCAGGAATCAACCCAGACCAACTCTATTATATAGAAACCTTTATGACTTCGCATTCACTGCTTCTTCTGCCTTGCTTGATGCTGGGCTTGCATAATGTGCCCAAGGTTTCAAAGGGGGTAAATAGTGAGTTCTTGAAACTCGGAGGAATGGATGGTTCAATGTCCTTAAAAACCATCTTGTCCCGATATGGCTTTCTTTCCGAGGGAATTGGTCTTTGAAGGCATTGATACAATAGACACACAAAAAGAAAAATACAAAAAACATACAACACGGAGGATTCGCTGGTCGTCACCGACCCAACTACTAATTCAGCACTTATCAGTTTATCGAACGGAGAGCGGACGGGATCCCGAGTTATCTGATAGCTATGGTCGTATGTGCTTAGCTGAAGAATAATCAGGACTTATCTAGTCTCAGTCGACTCATCGAACAGCAAGTATAGTCAACACACCGGCCTCAAGAACTCGTCGACGATGGGTATCAACAATCCGAGGTCGAGCGACTCCTCTGTATAGGGCCAGCTACCAGTTCTACTATGACTGGCCATCAAGCTCTAGATACGCCATTCCGTAAATATCACCTGAAAGCACGAAGAAATCTGAATCAAGAATAGCTTATTACAGTTCTATTCAGTGAAAGCTAATACAAACAATGGAGCTTCCTTTTCATGTTCATTAATGAAAATTCGACCCCGAGAATCATCTAGCGGTCATGGTATAATAATTCTGCCCATAGTTCTAAACCCTTACTGTTGCGCACCTCCCTGCTGGCCACCGGCACCACCGGCACCTCCAGCACCTCCAGCACCGCCGAAGGGGTTGCCTCCGCCGCCACCCATCATCGATCGAGCACTGATATTTGATTAGCTTTTGTAATCTGTAACATTCATAGAGTGTGAAACTTACAGCTCTCCGATAGCAGGGTCTGACATGATGCTGTTAAAGTCGGGCATACCACCGCCGGAGGAGTATTGGTTGGCCATATCACGGAGACGGGGGTTGTTCATCAGGTTGCTCATCATATCGGGGTTGCTCATGAGCTTCTGGGCCATGTTGGCGAACATGGGGTTGCTCATAATGCTACCAAGATCGGGCATGCCGCCAGCACCACCGGCACCACCAGCGCCGCCACCACCGAACATGCTGGCAAGGTTGCCGAGATCAGGCATGCCACCGGCGTTAGCATCGTTGCCAGCGCTGGGAGAAGCACGGGGAAGAGAGTCCTCCTCAGCCTCCATCTCCTGAACACGGCGCTTAGCCGTCTCGTAACCCTTCTTCATGGCATCGGAGCCACCGTTACCCTCGTGCTGGATTCCGCGGTCGTAGGCCTCCATAGCACCACGGGCATCACCAAGAGCGAATCGGGCAAGGCCAAGACGAGACCAGGCCTTTGTGTAAGCGGGGTCGATGACAACAGCGGCCTCGGCATCGGTGCGAGCGGAAGCATGGTCCTTGTTGGCGGAGTGAGCGGCAGCGCGGTTGGAAAGGTAGACAGCGTTGCTAGCGTTAATAGCAAGAGCCTGAGTGTAGAAGTTGATGGCGGCAGTGTAATCCTTCTGGGCCATGGCAGCGTTACCCTTAGACTTCAGAGCCTCGGCCTCCTTCTTCTGCTCCTCGGTAAGCTCGACGGGTGCGGGAGCGGCGGCAGGCTTGTCAGCGCGGGCCTTCTCGAAGACGGAGTAAATTTGGAGGAGGTTCTGGGATCCGATGGCAGATTGGATGGCGGAGGTGTCGGAGGGGTCGACCTTGAAGCACTCGGCGATACAGTTGATGGCGACATCCATGGAGTCCTTGTCGTCAGCGGTAAGGGTACCATCGTTCAATGAAGAGGTGAGGAAATCGCAGATAGCGAGCGCAAGGCGCTGCTTGGAGGTTTGAGTAGACGCCTAGAGCTCAGAGTCAGCCACATATCAATTGCAACAGAGTCATGACAAGTATCCAAAGTTTGCCTATGCTGCGGGGGTTTGCGCTTACCATGACGAATAAAGAACAAGTTGTGGAGAGATGATGAGGAGCAAAGGAGAGATTCAAACTTATAGGCCCAACAACACAAAGTACCAATGGGAACAGACAGAGAAGATGACTCGGTGAGGATGTGAGCCAGGTTAGTCCCAAGATAAAGTGCAAAAAGGCCCCGCGGCTGAGGCGTCGTGGAGTTTGGGCTGGAAGGTTCCACGTGGGGCAAACGTAGGTGGAAAGAAAACTCAGAGGACTTGGTCATACAAATTGTGTACGAGTGTTGTCCAAGATTTCTGTCTCCCAACAGATCTTCCAGCGATGTGGGGGACAATGCGGGCAGGCGCCGGGCAAGTTTGGGGATGCTAAGTCATCAGTATAGGTACCTATCAGCTTCATCTACAACAGCATCTTTGGCATGCAGACGTCAGTGTCAGAATAATCAGTCGCCTGGAGCACAAGAGACGAAATAATCTCGTTATCTTGTGCAAGCTTAGACTAGCAACTAGGCTGCTTTATTTATGTAGCATAAGCCTTAGAAGACAATTCCTGGCACCCACCTGGTGTGTTTCAGTCAAGCACTTATTCATTGTTTTTGGCAACTAAGTAATCCGAGACCATGAGCTAATGCCATGATTCAGTGCAAAGAGGCGACTTGTTCAATTCCTGGTACACTTCCCTGTAAGCCCCCGACTCCTAGGACAAAATCCCCAAGTCGCTATGCCAAACCATAACTCCATCCTAATGCAAATATTTATTGTCCATCCTTTGCCACCTCTTTGCTCTCTAGAGCATAGCAAACTCCGCATCTCACTTACTTTCGGCGTCTAGCCCTGTCTATATTCTTCACCCGTCGGTTTCCAATAGCAGCCACCTTGCGGCTCTTAGTATACAGCCTGAGCATATCCTTGATCACCACGTAGAGGCATCCGCCGACAAGACTTCGTCCCCACTGTTGCTGAAGTAGACCTGGTCGCATTGTACTGCCTCGTGAGAGTGAGGATGCGGCAGTAATTTGTTTTGGAAGAGCCATGCGAAGGAGCTCGCCCATGGCATAGGATACGCCTGGGAGTATCAAGGCGCTGACTATCGCATTGGATACCCCGGAAAGAATCGCCCCCAAGCCGGGGCGACGAGCTGGTGGCGCTTGAGGAGCCTCGTGCTGGTTCTCTTGAGCGACTTCGTTTTCTCCAGCCCCGGCTTCAACTTCGGGGGCAATAACAGGCGCAGGTGCAGCGACTACCTCTGGGGCCGGGTTTTGAGGTTCCTCGATAGGAACAAGAGGGGGAATATTATAATCGTCCTCTTCATCTTCTTCACTCTCGTCACTCTCTTCATCCTCCTCGGCTGGTTGAGCGACTGGGTTCTCGTTATTGGGAGGTTGTTGAGGCGCCGGGTTCTGCCCAGCTGGCTGTTGGCCTTGCGCGTTCTGATTCTCATGGTCAACCTCTTGGATGACAAGTTCGATGACAACGCCACCTTCCTGTGCGTCTCCAGCAGCCCTTGGTCCCATAGCATCAGCCTCATCTTCGTCAGCCTCGTCGCCCTCGAGAGCTTCAATAAGGTTATTCAGAAAGCCCACGACGCCGCCTTCTCCGCGCTGTTCCGGTTGTCGTTCGGCGGGCGGCTCATCTCGTCGAGGTTCGATTGGGGGGAGGCCGTTGATTTGTCGGTTGAGGTTGACCTCGTACGGGAAAACGAATTCGCGCCAAAGGTTCAAGTAGACCGATCGAACGTATGGGAACACAGCCATCGCGAGTTGAGGCGAGGGAGGCCAAGTCAAGAAGCTGTCATCATGCATGATATGGTAGACACCGTACTGTCACTTTTGTTAGTCTATTTTCCGGCCGAACTCGGAGTTCTAAACATACCAATGAGGCCGTGGACAAGAAGATCTTGTTCGCGAACCAGGGCATCAACTGCCCGACCAGAAGAGCTGGTCCTACGTTGGTCAGAACCAGTGCATTTCCCAACCTCTGACCTCCAGTCATCAAAGCTCTCGAGGCTTCTCCATGGACCCAAACTTCGTGACCAAGGACGTAATCTACCAAAGCCTCACGACCCGAGAAAGCCCACATAGCGAACGCTCCGTACATTTGGAGACTGAACTGCGCACCGATCGTAACGGATGACAGTAACATGAAAGGACTCGCCTTTGTAAACCTGTTTGCAACAGCTTCCGTCACAGCGACAATGGGATCCCAAGGTCCTTCCAGTGTGATGCGGTCCTTGCATACAGGGCATTGAAGAGGTTTGTTGGAACGTTCGCAGTCGGTTACCCATGAAAGCATGCAGTCCTGGTGAGCTTCCAGGGTGCATCCGCATGGATCAACCCATGTGCCTGGAGGATCTGAAGGCTCTTGGTCTGTCAGGCAAATGAAGCATCGTCGAGGTGCGTCGGGCGCCTTTTGCGGTAGGATAGCGGCCGCGTTGATCGCTTGTTGAGCATCTGACGACATGGTCACAGATTGTGACCTCGGATCGCGTACCGAGAGGTAAATCCGTGAGTTTGCTGATTAATGATAGAGTAGTTTGTATTATTGCATGTTAGACAGCATCAATAGAGGGTCGGGTGTCGGAAGTGAGCGTAAGAATAAGTGAAGCCTTATCTGAGACCAGGTAGAAGTGATGATGATGTTGGACGGATGTGACACAGAACGCGGCCCCTCGGGTTAGCTCAAGTGGGTCTTGACATCACCAGCGATCTCTCTCCATCTGCCTTGAGAACAGTAACGCTCAGAATATTGGCCAATCAACATGAGGAAACCCCGATTACAACAATTCTTCAAGTTTTTTGCGATGCAGACAGGTGGGTGTCAGAATAATTGTCTTCGAAGTCTCAGTAGTGAATCAAAACGAACTGGTTTACGTGCTACTCAAAGCTAGCATAAGGTAATCAAATTATTTCAACTCTTATGCTTGACACCCTGACGGGGCCAAAGATGACATCGTGAGCGCAACAACTCGAAGCACGAAATGTCTGCTTGTCTGAATCGCTGCATACAAGAATTCCTCTTCTGAATACTAATCTTCCGGCCGTAACATTAGACGCTTGGCAAGGGTCTTATTTTACATGGTACTTGGATCAAGACAGTGCTATTGTCGTTTCTGATTGCTTGTAACGCCGATGCTATGTAGGAATGACTGAAGTATCGCCAGGCATCTGGAAAATTCGTACCTATTGATCATTTTACACCTGAGGCTGTTATCAATTGACATCTCTAATTAAAAATGGGCTTTAACTATGGTGGCTTCTAACATCCCGGCAACAATAATGATTGAGTTCCATCGTGGCGCATTTTGACTTCAACTTACAACATCTCTCTCTCATGGACCAAAACTACCATGTAATTTATATCATTATTATCATGAATGTCTAGAAGAATATTCTTTCGAATCACATTTACATGATTTAATCAGAGCAATATCTGCAAATGATTCTACCTTTTGGTGCGGTAGTATGAGCAAGTTTTCGCTCGAGTCCTGGGTGTGAAGTGGGCACTCGATTGGAGGACAACACGGTTCTCCAGCCGTGGATTTTCGCAGGATTCAATAACATGCTCTGTCACTCTGGATATAACAAAAGATCCAACCAACTATCAACATAAAAGGTCCTTTCCCGGACTTAGTAGTTCCTCGGTGCAGTGATTTGGTAGTGACCGCCAAGCAAGATGCCGTCCTCGACACAGACACCAGTTGCCTTGATCCTTGCAGAGCTGCTGATATCAATAACGGCCGTGATTCTGTTTTCTCTTGAATATCCATCTCACTTCCGATCCAGTCTTTGGGAGAATGGGGGCGTGGAGGGCTTCAACTCAAATCCCAATCAGCGCATCTACTTCTACGCCAACCATCGAGAACCCCCTGAGATCCCTCTTATTTGGAGTCAAAAGTAAGCGAACGGTTGTGAGAAACTGTTGTGCTGATGCTAAGAGAATCTCAAGATTAGCTACCTCGAATCTCGCCGTCGCCGTACTCGGCCTCGTCGTCTTTGCCTCTCGAACCGCTATGTCCTACCTTCGTTATCTGTCGCATTTCACGAACATCATTTACGACATGATTCTCCTCAGTCTCTGGGCTACGAGTCTTGCCGGGCAAACATCCGGCGATTTTACCGATCCTAAACACCCGAGTTCACATCCGTGGTACCTCACGAGAGGTTGCTCCGTAGCCTGGGACAAGACCCGGGGGTATTGCCATGTTGCCCAAGCTAGCTTCGTAGTGTCGATGCTGGCTGTTGTATTGTACGGCACAAGGCTGATAAGAGAAGTGGTCTTGATAGCATACAATAGAGGGCAGCGACACCGGGCCGAGGGTTATGTCCAGATCACTGAGGATACAGAACCGATGGAAAGTGTATACATGGACGAAGAGTGGGAATATTTGGAGCAAAAGAAGTGCGAAAACAACTTGACTTTAAGTCCCGTTTTAGCATTCTTCCCGTCCGATTCAGGAAGCCGCTGGTAGACGTAGATATTGGAGAGCTCACTGTCAGGAATGTTGGTTACGAGACTCGGACCATCGGTCATAATGCACGTATAACTATAACTTTACTGAATCATGCAAGTTGGCATTGGGGTAGCGCAAGCTCAAGCATTCTACAACGTGTAGTGACTCAACTCAAAGTCGGGTGATATGATCGGAGGGTTAGATAGCCATCCTGTCCCTAGTCCACCTGTCTAGTATCAGACAGTTGTCAATAACTAATGCAAACACATTCACGGCACAATGAAGCGGAACAACATTATGATCAGACTGCAATCTGTATCTTTATTCAATTCCGCATACACTGAATAGTGGTACGGTCAAGAAGTAACGAGTGGATCCATTGCTGATCACATCTTCCCAGGCCCTGAAGGGTATTCATCTTCTACCCCATGTCTCATTCTCATCCATCAGGGTTCCCGTCGAAGTCGTTGAAGAAATAGCTTATTTGTGCTTGATTGGTATCCGTTAGTCCTTGGTCTATTGCGACATACGCCATCTCCAGAGCTAGGCAGGGAATGAATAAACTTACAGGGCAGCCGGCGCAGGTGCAGCTAGAGCCGCAGCCGCAAGAGCCAGAAGAAGCGCATCCACAGCCAGACATGATGATTGTTTGTTTGTTTTTGGTGGGAAAAGTGGTGTTTGGTTATGTGTTTTGTTGAAGTTGAGAGGTGTATGTGGAGGAGAGAAAGAAAGAAGCGGGCAGGCGAGAGAGGGGAGCTTTCTCTTAAAATAGAGAGTCCGACCCGACGGGCCAAGATTGACTGACTGACAGTCGCACCTGCTAAATGTTAGCTTCCGGCAGATAGGCGGGTCACAAAACCAGCTTTCTCCTCCTGTGAATCACATTCACACCGACTAGAGTTTCCTGTCCCTAGGGACTTGTACTCCTCAATGGCTCGATTCACCTGAGGCTTGGCTAATCTTATCGGGCGGCCTTTCCCAACCGAGGAGAGATGCTCGGTGCTCTTTGCTCAGAGGCGAAAGAGGCGCCGAATGACGTGGGGAGTCATGCTTTCATTGTAGCTGATGATTGGTGCAGTTGAGTACCTTTGCTTTGTGAGAATGGAGATTGATGGAATGGAATTTACCGAGATCCATACAGTCTGGGGGATCGTGAAGAGATCTACGGATAGTCTAACTCAAGTGCTTAGTTCTGGTTACTATCTACATTATCCGATCTATCTCTGCGATTTAGAAGACATAGTTATTGCTGTTTTCTTCTGATAAATCTTACTGCGTATTCATACCAATCCGAGGTACAGTACAGTCAGGTCCCTGGAAACTGAACCAGTGGAGGTCGGCGGGGTATGGAGGGGTAACCCGTCTCAGAATCTGATGTGACGTCGAGCTGTTTGATGTTCGCCTCAGTTACACAATCCAAGAGAATTATATCATTAATCCTGCGCATTCATGCTCACCAAGTCATGATCCTGGTAACCTCCAGGCTTGGAAATAATACAGAACAGAACCTCAGGAGATGATATCTGCTCAATCTGGAGCCACCACCCAGGGCAATATTGGTGACGACTGCTCGTATCATGGTCATAAGCGCTCACTTGCTGGTCAGCAATACCAGCCATCAGGTTTTAGAGGAGATATGAGTGAGAAAGAAGCATCTTTCGTGTCATCTACCAGGATTCCCGGGACATATCAGATATACCGAAATGGCAAGTCCTAGATATGTAGACAGTCCGGCGAAGCTGCCTTAAGCTATTCTAAATGGTATTTTGACGTATCCAGGCTGCATAAAGTAGCAAGTCGGGTAGCGATTTCGGACTCTTGCAAAACGAGTACTCATATCGTTCCCTATGCCGTTAGTGGTCAATCGAGTACGACTAAGCGGCCATCATCACGAGTGCTGTTCGCCGCAATCATACTCCTCTCGTGCATCGATCATGTCTATAAAAAGCTACATATATGAGCCTCCCGGACGCCTTTTCACACTCTATAATGCACAAAAACGCTAAAAGGGCCCTGTCTAAACAATACCAAGTCCAAACAGTCGAGCAAAGACTTGCCAGAGACACGGCCGAGCATGACATACTAAGATGTGCAATACCACACGGCTTGCACCAAAATCACCTACTCCTTCTTCTCCCTGTCCACTTCCTCTCGGACCTCTCTCACCACATTCATGAACTGGCTTGCTCCAACAGCCGTCAGAATATGCCACCATCCATGAAACTCAAGGAGGAAAGCCCAAGGGAGGCCAATTCTCTCCCGAAGATTCCTCAACTCGTGGCAAAACTCAAGATCAATATTCCAGATGAGGTATCCAAAGAGACATGTGAAGGTGGCGGTCCACACGCGTACAGACCAGTTGCGAACATTCTCCTCGGAAAAGCCAGGCTTGGCCCAGTTGAACAGGTATCTAACTCGTACGCCAACAAGGATAAGCGAGACCCAGAAGGCGATGACCTGGTAAATGATCTTTGAGAACATGACGTAGAAGACGGAGAATGAGATGAAGAAGATAGCCAAAACGATCGAGATGTAGCGGATGTTGGTGGGCGATTGTCGCAAAATCAGGAGGGATCGGAGCATCGACCAAGACAGCAGCATCATAGACAGCTCGTCGACAAACTCAAGCGTCTGACGAAGAGTCGCATGGAACAGGAAAGAGCCAAATCCGAGAACCATGAGGGAAATAGACATGAAGTCCCATTTCGGGTCAAATAATCCACGGCTACCGCTGCGCCGGCCATACATGGATCGCAGGGCCAAGTATACTACCAGCCGGACGGGTCAGCGTTCCAGGAACCAAGATGCCGGGTCGGGTTGCACATGACTTACCGTATGTGACGTTTGTCAAGGCATTGATGAACTCTGCAAGATAGAAGGTGATAGCATAATCTTCTTCACAGAAACTATATCGCAAAGTTAGCACAGTAGTCATATACTGGTGAGGTGACGTCTTACTTGGCTCTGCTGGTTGGAGGACTCCAGACTCCACTCAAAGAGTGAGGATCGCCGTCAAAGCGAAGGTTATGATGACCCATTTTGTAAGTCTGTATAGAATGTGTCCAAAATTGCGATTATCTCTTTTTGCGCCGTTTTTTCGATTTCCAAAAGTTACGGTAGACGTGGAATTCCTTTGTAGAAATAGAGGCCACTGACTGGCGTTGGCTCGGGGATACTAATCACGTGTCAACGCGCATACCTTTTGACTTTTCGTGACTGGCACTGCCAAAACCAAGCTCTGATATTGGGAAGGAATTGGAGTGATTTATTTATTTGTTTTATCTCTTCACTGAGGCCTATCACGAGTAGAGCAATGCGTAATTGACAGTCTATTGTGTTGCTATTTTTCGTCCCTGAATCCGCTTTCGAGGCTGAGCGCGGCGAGACGAGTCCAAATCACGGGTGTAGACCGCCATCATGGCATCAGAAAACCCGACCGGTGCATGGGCGACGAAATAGATTGATCTCTTATCACAGCTTAGAGCAGGCTTCATGCTATGTCTCTGTTGCCTCAAACCCAGAGGACTCTACTCTGATACCCACTAGACCGCCTCGGCTACTCAATGTCTCATGATTTCGTCCAAAAATTGGTCCATCCTTGCGTGTTCCGAAGAGGCTGATTATTTGTTAGTTTTTCGGCCACGCAATAAGAAACGAGGCTTCAACTTACTCTGATGAGACGCACAGTAGGCGGATATCTTCATAACTCAGGAGGCTTCTTTCGGTGATTGATCACCCTTGACCACTCCGTATTCCGGTACCCAGATAGGTCGTGGGAGTTGTCCAGCGAAGGTATACTAGACTTCGCGATAGGCAAAATGCAGCACATGAAGTATCAACATGTTGGCATCAAAGTTCTCCACCCCTTCGTCGACTTTGTTCAGTCGATGTGCCACATACATTCGAGTCTGGAGACAGATAGTCGTTGTCCACCAGTCATCCTATTCTGCGTTGAGACTAACGAGAGGTGCCAGCCAGTCGATAAAAGCCGTGACTCCCTTGCCAGTTTCTTCAGGGACGCGCATAACTCGCACGAGTCCGACAACATGGTGATTCAAGCGTGGAGACTGCTTCGCATCGTATCGATGGTAGGTTCGAGGTTTCCATAGCCCAGGCGGTCCTTGATACATGCCTCGCTCAGTGTAGCGATAGATGTACCATGTTCCATCACCAAGCTCTCGATGCCAGTAGACTCCCCAGTCAAAGTCAGTGGCACCGAGAACAAATTCCTTGGAATTTTCAGACCTCTTCTCCTTGAAGACTTCGATGATAGTTGACATGTCATAGTCGTAACGATGTGCCAAGTTTTCAGGTGGCTCTTCGGGAACAGAAATTGTCATGTAGAGCGTATAAGGCTCTAGTTGCTGGGTTGGGAAGCTCATTGTTGCGTTGATCCCGGCTTTGTTCAGTTGTAGAGTGAACCGATGAGTTGCTGGAAAGAAGCCTTTGATGAAGAAGTGTGAGTGATTCAGAAAAGATCCAGAAAAGTAAACAAACAAACAAAGCTCGAGACACTGGCTACCGTTGGAACAATCGCTGGATTGTCCAGGCAGTGACGGGCAGCTGCCTGCCTATGAAGAGGCTACGAGTTGTTCATGAACAGTAGCCCGGTGGCCAGTGTTCGAGTCGCTGTTTTCCGTTCCATCCATACCCTATCCATGTTCATTTGATCATTGCCAAGTACAATACGGCTCCGGTAGCCGCGAAGTCGACGGGGTCCGAATTTATTTGAGGTCTATTTTCGTATGTGTCTTGTGCCTTGTATATTATTCGTGTCATGAGTTCCAATAACCTGATAGTACGATGCAAGTTCACGCAACTTATCCCTCTTACCAACAAGTCGTTTCAAGGACCTCACAGCCGCACCTATCTCTGCGCAAATAGCCAAGCCAAACCCCACAACCGAACCACTCCTCCATTTTGCAATTGACAGCCATGGCGCTCGCTAGAAAGCGCCGAGCAGGCGTCCGCGCGATAAACCTGCACTACAAGTTCTGGGGAACTTGAAATGCTGTGCGCCGATAGGTGGGGATATATTCGGGGTTCAATATGAGGGGTTGAAGACTCAAAGCTGATACTATTTAGCAAAACTTGACATGAAGTTTTCATTTCTTGGAAATCTAGACACGATACCCAGAAGTCAAGATATAGATATATAAACTCGAGAGCTTCCAGATTCTCTGCGCACAACAATACTCATTGAACCAGCTTCGTAGGATACCTACGTCATCTCTTTGAAGCCATACCGGTTGACGATCCCCCGAGGGGCAATAGCGGGGCATACAAACCTCCACTGTAACGACAACTTCCTCACGCGATAGTTTGCGACAAATACAAAAGCGCGTGCTTTTTTCACTTCGAAAGCCACAAAAGTCAATCGCAAGACCATCCTTCATATACAGAACCAATCGCCAACATGCCCAGCTCTGTCCCCGTTGCGAACGCCTTGAGCGACATCTATCCTCCTGATGCGCTCTCTGAGCAAGGACCACGATGGAACAACCTTCTCAGCAAGTTCGAGTCCACCTACGGACATGCTGCTTCATTCGTTGCTCGCTCTCCTGGACGAGTCAACATCATTGGAGAGCACATTGATTACTCCCTGTACTCGGTGCTGCCCATGGCCATTACCGCCGACACTCTTCTCGCTGTCTCTGCTACACCCGCTGCCGACGATGCCAAGTCATTCCGCATCCGCATCGCCAATGTGGAGGACGACAAGTTCGAAGCCGCAGACTTTGAGGTTCCTTTCGACGGCGACGTTTCTATCGATGCGACCAAGTTGGAATGGACCAACTACTTCAAGAGTGGTCTGAGAGGTGTGATGGACCTACTGAGGAAGAAGTATGGCAAGGATTTTAAGCCATGTAGCATGAATCTGCTTATGGATGGCACTGTTCCTGTTGGAGGAGGATTGAGCTCCAGTGCTGCTGTGGTCAGCACAAGCTCACTAGCTATCATGTTGGCCAATGGTGAGAAGACAGTGGACAAGACTGAGCTTACTGAGCTTGCCATCGTGAACGAGCGTGCAGTAGGAGTCAACTCAGGAGGGTATGTTGTCCCATCATCGCGTATGACCAGGATATCGCTAACACATCTCACAGCATGGACCAAGCAGCCTCAGTTTTCTCCGAGAAGGGCGCAGCTACCTTCGTCTCATTCAACCCAAGCCTCAAAGCCCAACCAGTTCATTTCCCTCCCACCAGACCCGAAATCACCTTCGTTATTGTGCAATCTTTTGTTACATCGAACAAGCAGGTCACTGGCCCCATCCACTACAACCTGCGCGTAGTCGAATGTAGCATTGCAGCATCCTACCTTAACGCTGTCCTCAACCCACCCGGAACCGAGCTTCCGGAGGATGCAGGCCCCCTGGGTGTCAGTCTCGGAGGTTTCCACGATACTTTCTTTTACCACCAGAACGGCTCAGATTACTCCGCCGCCAAGACCCTTACCAAGGAGGAGGAATTGGAAAAGCTGATCGAGATTACCGAGAAGACGCTTACACAAGAAGAGGGATACACACGAGAGGAGGTTGCCAAGGTGCTGAACATTACAGTGGAGGATCTGGAGAAGCGATTCATGTCCAAGCTTCCTGTGCGTGCTGAGCGCTTCAAGCTCCGCCAACGTGCTCTGCATGTCTTTAGAGAGGCACACCGCGTAATTCGTTTCATGAAGCTTCTCGAGAACCCTGTTCACACCGGAGCTTCGGATACCAGCAAGTTCAACGCAGAACTCGGTTCGCTACTGAACGAGACGCAAGCATCCTGCCGCGACCTTTACGAGTGTAGCTCCCCTGAACTGGATGAGATTTGCGCCATCTCTCTTCGAGCAGGAGCATACGGAGCGCGTGTGACTGGTGCGGGATGGGGAGGTTGCAGTGTGCACATGGTGCCGGCGGATAAAGTCGCGGCAGTGACAAAGGCCCTGGAGAAGGAGTATTTTGCCAAGAGGGACTTGACGGAAGAGCAAAAGAAGGGAGCCGTAGTGGTGAGCCGACCGGCTACGGGAAGTGCCATCTACTACGTCCAGGACGGTGTGAAGCCTTGAGGAATGATCATCTAGACACACGTGTATGAGCATCATGTCAATCAATGGTGGATTAGTGCATCAACAAGATCTTAAGCGTTAAAGCTAAAAAAGTAATGGGTCTTTGAGTCGATCATGAGCACGAGCATGGTCCAGGTTTCAGAGAAAATTACAAATACGCACTGCGTTTGAGTGCATTTACCGGTCTATCCCACCACAGAGCCCGATAGCTTGGGTCAGTCCTTGCAAGGAGATATCGACGATGTGACGCGAGACTCCGGCCTTGGATTTCTGCTCAACCTTATTACCCAAAAGGAGAACAGTTATCCGACTAAGCGGGACTATCGGGACTTGTGTGTCGCAAAATGTGAGGCTCAGCTTACCCTTGTCTGTTGAGACAAGGGACTCAAGCGATGTCAGGCTGTGAAATGCCGTTCGGGATCACACTCAAGTGCCGAGATGACAATGAACCTTCAGGGTATGAGTGAAGCGTAAGAGTTCCTGGAATGTTAAAGTTACGCGGACAAGGAGTACGACGGAGTTTACGGACGGATGAGGACAAGCCAGGATCTTGTCAGGGGGTTATTTTGGGGGGAGGTTGAAGAATGATGGAATGGCTGTGGCGTGGAGGTTTAGCCTTAGAGTTTTAGCAAGTATTCAGTAAGCGGTCACTATTGTTACAGGACAGGCCCCCGGGGAAAATCAGATCGACAGGGTCATGCTTCGAGTTTACGAAGCCAACATTGATACCATCGTGGTATTGCATCGTCTGATCCATTTAACCGAGATGTTTTTGGAAACAAATTTGGTTTCTCCGCACAATTAAGACAGACCGGATGATGCGTTGTGAGTAGTCACGGAAGCAGACCGAAGCAGATCAAAAGCCCAGACATGCTATCTTGGGATGTGTCAATGCTTCAAGTCATGCATATTCAGTCTAGCCTCATAATGGCGCGTACAATACAGGGCAGAAGAAGGACTAACCAGGACCTCTAAGCTTTGAGGGAAAAGAGGAAACCTGGGATGTGGGAGGAATTCAACCGTAGGAAACACTGAATGAGAACCTGGTCCCTGGGGATCTCCCTCATGTATGGAAAATTAATTACCGTTTGTCTGGAATGGTCCTTGGTGTCGAGTCGAGGCCTCATGTCACTTTCATTTTTGGCAAAAAGCCAAGTTTCAAGCCTCTTGTATGGAAGTAATGCAGGGGGTTGAATGTCACCAACCATCTAGAAAGAAAAAATACGGTGTTTGTGGCGTTATTTGATAACTCTGCAGGAAGACCAATCTTATCTGAATTGTCGTGATTAATGGGTAGACGTGATGCTTACTGGCTGAATACCGTGGCTGTTATTGGCTGCATGAGCTTTACTGGGATCAAGACAGTTGATGGTCAGCGGTTTCTTAAGTGAACAACACTATAACTTGAGGGCTGAGATGAGATTATAGGGTCTTGTCTGGCATTGAATCCAAAGTATTATTATCCAGAGGATCAATTGTTTTACCAAAGTGCCAGTCTACCAATCCATTTGCAGCCAGATGCAGTCTTGGCCCAAGTGTCCCCCAAAGATGCCCAAAACTGGGGCTGCTGCAAGAGTCAAATGTGTTCCCATGTTCCCCCGCGACGATCATAGTATCACGAGATACTTTCACCTAAGAGCAAGTGCGAAGAGGAAACAGGCTCGACTCGCTACTGTTACAGTGACATAACCATCCGGGGCCGCGCGACGCGGATCCGGATGAGTTCCACACTTTTCCCCGTCTCCATAACGGGTGCATGGACATCAAACTTGCGACGTACAACTACCCATTCAAGACCGTTGTTTAGTTCCATGACCGTTGTGAATGAAGCCTGAGCACGATCCATCCTGGGCTGTGCTGAGGCCCGACTGTAGAGTTGAGACTTTGAGTTGAGTTTGTTATGGGATGCCTGTCCTGATTAGATGAAAACGGGGCTGCAGGTTGGATAGTGTGTATTCGGGAGTTGGTAGTGAGAGTCTCATCCATACTAGTTGCAGGTAGTCGGCTCATACCGCATGATGTTGAGTCTCGAACTTGATACAGAGTACTGTGACTAATGTTGGCTGTCACAGGAATTGTCAAGGAAAACGCAATGCCGTATACAAGATCCTTGAAGGTATCGCGTATTAGGTTCTGATCAAAGTGACGACGCACAGGCACAGCCCACATTGGAGCGGTAGTACACTCCACAAGAGACTCTGTCGGTTTGATGCTCAGTGCCGATATATTGGTTCATGTTTTGACCGTGCTTTTGCTTCTCCTCGGCTCAAGTGCCGACCTCAGATGTATGGATCAGGGTTTCTGTAATTAAGCATCTCAAGGATTCTTTTTGTCGTTGTGGTTGTAATGATCTCCAGGTACCGAAAGTAATTCCATTCGCATGGAAGTAATGTCTTGTCAAGGTATAGTCTGATGGATCTCATTGGGCCGTCGTAAAGAGACCAAGTCGGGTTTAGAGCCAGAGCCAGGCAGTGTCCATGTCCTTGACCTTTCCCTCCATTCAAATGTCTTGATTCCCCTCCTACGATCGACGTTGGAAGCGGGTTCTTGCTCATCTCAACTCTTTATTTCTTATTTCTCAATCATCGTCAGCTTCATTCTGTGAGAACCAGTCCACAGAACATTTCCCTATAATTTGGTCATTAAATATCTATATATCTCTCCTCTTTTTTGTATCAGTCTTGGCTCTCCCCACTCATATCTTTTCTCTTACCCCAGAGCAACTGTATCGCATACCGCTATCTCACCCGCTATCAGTTGATCCCTGCTCCCCAGCTTTTCATTCGCGATTCAGGTCCAACGATCTGTCATTCTTTTTGGTCGCCTTTTTCACTGTTTGGCCTTGGTCTTGGCCTAACTTGTCTCTATATACCCGTTTACTCCGGTATCTTCTCGTCTCCCACTTTCTCGCTCCGGCTAGTCTCCAAACTCTGTAGTGTTTTGGGGTTCTACAGGAAAGCCCTGACCATCTCAGCTTGCAGCCCAGCCGAGTCCTAATCCTCCACTTCCAGGGCTGACCGTGCTGATTTTTGGGGGTGTTGTTCGCTGTACTCCACTACCCATACAATCGGGTCCAGGTCTTCTCTTCAGCCCCAAATAACTTAATTCTTCCATCATCACCACAACCATGTCTCCGGACTCGTGGTCCGACGCGGACAGTGTATCGCAACATTCCCACATGTCGCAACAAGATGATTCACTTGATCGGCAGTTGCTGCGTCATTTGATGCGACGCTATGGTCGCGATGGTATTGCTCAATTAATGGATGAGGAGGCTACTTCACCTGCCATTAACAGTGAGTAATAATTGACTCTGGCAGGTTGGTCGTTACTAACGGTTACGTCTATCAGTCAACGATGCTGCATCGGTCATTTCCTCCAGTACTTATTCATCAGTCAAATCGGAAGAAACCCCTAGCGTTTTCGATGCGGCAAGCATACGAACTTACTCGTCCGACAACTCATCCCTCCGAGGCAGTATCATCTCTAATGTATCGGCCCGTACTGCGAAGTTGCTTGGTCGCAAAGCACCTCGCCCATCCATCACCCACGAGGAGGAAACTTCACCGGCTTCGAATGAGTCAACAACGCCTGCGCCTAAACAAAAGGGTTCTTTCACGTGCGGTTTTTGTCGAGAGGAGGATATCCAGAAGACATGTACACGTAAAAACGACTTGAAGAGGCATATTGAGGATTTTCACAACACCAACGCTCAATGGTTTTGTCGACAAAAGGGTTGCGACATGGTTTTTGACTGGCAGACGGCATACAAAACTCATCTTAAGCAAGCCCACGGTGGCTCCCGTATGTCTCTCGATGAAGCCAAGATCAACCTTTGTCCTCAGACTGTTTTTGCTTGTGGTTTTGAGAACTGCACTCAAGTATTTGAAGCGCCCAGCGACGACGAGGCCGACACTGTGTTCAAGGAGTTCGTGGCTCATGTTGTGAAACACTTCGATGAGGGTTCCAACAGCGGAGAATGGACCTATTCGGGAAGAATGCGAAACTTGCTTCGACAGAATGGTCTCGTTCGTGCCTGGCAAGGTTCATCTTGGGGTGAGGATGACCGAAGTCAATTACAGTGGCATCCTCAGTCCAGCGGCATTCTCCGCAAGCGCCTCGAAACAAGGCATCTGGGGGATTTGCAGCTTCTTGTTCAGTATGCCATTGCTCTTGGCTCAGAACCATCATCTATCACAAAGTATCGCGAGGACTTTGTCAACCCTGTCAAGGATCAATGTCGTCAGGTCATCATGGGACACAAGTCTCGGGCACCTCCCCTGCCGCCCTCGGGCCCGACCCCAAGCGCGGATCAGTACCAGTTCCGCATTTCCCGAGGAAACACAAACCATAATCCCAATCTGGCGGCATACATGGCTACACAGCGCCGGGCATACCCAGCAAGGGCCGGCCCCGTTCGTGCTGGTCGCTCTGCTCGCCCCCCGCGGCAGGCCATGCCCGCAACTTCATCAGCCCCGAGCCCGATGCCACACCATTTCCAGTACCCCAACATGGGGGTAGTGCCGATGTATGATCCGCGACAGCAGCACCAACAGCAGCAGTTTGCCATGATGCAGCAAGCCAATGGGGGTATCATTGCTGAGGACTTGCGAAGCCTTCAGTCTATGACCAACAGTGTACAAGAACGGGACATTGATATGGCCGACACCGAAATGATGGACCCTTCATTTATGCAGCAGCCCAACTTCTCGGGCCCTTACGAACCCCAGGGCATGACTACCTCCGCGGCGGATGCTTCGTGTCTCACACCTACAGACCACATGAACCAACATATGACGTTTGGTTTCGACACAGCATATTCCTGAGTCTTTTTGGCATTTTGGGTATTAATTGGAAACACTCCTTAATCTTTTCTTTTGTTTGTATATATCTGTCGTTGGACAGAAAACGTGGTATACTCACCACTTAGCGATTGGTTCTTTCCATTGGGTCGTTCATGGATGGGGAGTATTTGTAGAGCTCTCAGGGACATCTAGTTATTAAAAGCCGGGATTTGGTTTTGAGTGCCTTGGGTACGGATAGTGGGAGTTTGGTCTGTTAGTTTGTTAGCACGACACATTTGAGTGTCTTCGCTTTGATACCCCTAGCTTGAATACACAAGCAACATTACCCTCAACTATGCCTTCGCCCCGTTCGAGTATACGTTTGAACTACGTTAAATTGTGTTCCCTGTTTAGTCAATTCTCCACTCATCGTCGGCTTCATTACCACTCCGCATGTTCTTGACGATGCAAGGCATTGATGCTGGACATGGATCAAACGTTGGGCATCTGAAGGACCCAGTCACTAGCAACTTGATGCCAGAGCTCCCCTCCTACCCTGATCTACCGGCATGCTTCGGAGACCCGGAAGGCACCGAGACTACCGAGCTTCTGTAGGGTCTCAACGATCCAAGATTAAGATATTACGGCTCCAACCCAAAATAACCCTGAAACCACGATCATACTACATCGGGGAGAAGGACACAGAGCAAATTTAGAGTTTACTGACGATGACATATTCTCAGGGCCGGAAGATTCCATCACGGAGGTTGACCCGGTTTGCCGGTTAGCTCAGTAGTTAGGTGACAACGTCTGATACATGGTTCCGTTGGTGTTGAAGCTATCGTGAGAACCTCAACTGCCGAGCGCGATTGTATTCCAAATTAGTCAGGTGTTTACGACAAAGTTTACGGATGATCTCGTTTGAGGGAGAAGATCTACCACCGTTAACTGTCAGTGCAGCTTGACAATGGCAGAGTAGTACAGCGTAACTCGGCTGTATAGGACTGTTTGAGATTACGACTGAGACCATTGCATCCGCGTTCTCGCTTGAGGATGATAGTGTAAATGAGCACGACGGATAGGGGCCAAACTTTAAAGCCATGTCCTGACGACCGGGGATCTACGTTTGTGTCTGTGATATAGTGTTTTGCACTTGATCGTACTCGATCCAGTCAATGATCAGTAATATTTTCAAAGTTCGCATCACCTCGAAAGCAACGCTCGGTTCACGATTGAAACACCGTCCTCGAGTATCGTACGATCTGGTAAGGCTAAAAGAAGACGGCACATAGTGATCAGTGCCTATAGTTTACCTAGAGACGAAAAGAAAGTAGTAAAAGCGGCAGCCAAAAGGGCGCGGACCAAAATCATTTCCACGGACGCGAAGAATATCGGTGCCGCGCAAGAAGAGGCCTGAGCCCTTTCGGAAGGGTAAGGATCCCCGCGATACGGTAAGAGATTAAGATAAGGGCTTACGGGAGGCTGTTCCGACAGGAGGATGCTATCCTATGCTATGGATGCCGAGGCATTGTAGTTTATGGGAAGGAGATTTAAGAGACGCCTCTTGATTGCTTTTTTAGCAACGGCTCAAACGGCCATGTATGTTTACTGGATATCGTGGCTTGCGTTCGAGAACCTCGGGCGCAGTAGGTGAATGAACCAAGTGGACATCCCTGACAGGGGTTTTCTATGTAAAGTGCCTAAATTGGATTGGAGATGGAGTTGGAGATGGAGGTGAAACTCCTGGGTTGATTGATTGATGACGGATATGATTATGCTGGAGATAGGGGACCTGCATAACATCCACGTGGATGGGATGGCGCGTACCAAGAAGGGCAGCACCTTGCGACTGCGATAAGGATTGGACCACTATACGGTTCTGTATGCTTGTCTGCGTGTCAGCAAGCAAGCAATCAACTGTTCAGCTCGAGTTGAGATTGACAGAACCAACATACAAACTCCCTTTGTCGGTGCTCTGTTTAAGGTTGCGTGCAGAAACCTCAAAAGGAAAGGCACATTGAGGATCTACAGTACGGCAACGGGTGGACCACGTGGGAAAAGCGTTACAGAAGAGGTAGGACGGGAGGTTTCACTCCACTGGAACTTTGTGTTTGATGTTGATCGTGAGTGTAACCGACGACTCCATGACAGAGTTATTGTGGTGAAACAGAGTCAAAGCACTCTGACTCTACCCATGCGAGGTTGTTAAAGTATCCGAGTATATCAATGTTCAAAATGCTCCGTGATGTTACATCAACTAATCATGATGGTCTCGACTCTAGTCACTCAATAAGCTGAACGGCACAGTACAGTTAATATTCATGCCTTGTGTTAAGCAAACCAGTAATCGAGCACATCATAGCCCAAGAACTGCCAACCCGAACCAGTCAAGTGGATGATGACCAGGATCTAGGGTAATGAATAGGATGCCTCACAGACGACAGGAACAGAAGGAGAAGAAAGAAAACCGTGCAGTCAACCATCCCATCTTTTTTTCATCTACCCCAGCCTTGACAAGGATATAGTGTCTTACCCATCACGAGACAAGCAAAAGAAGGCAACGTCCAAGCACAAGACGGACAATCAGCATGGACCAATCCAGTGGCTATGCTAGGATCTACGGTGCTGATCGTTGTACCCGAAACACGTCGCTTGCGTTTTGCTGCACGTAAAGTAATTCCAGTATCTGTTCTCGATACTCGGATACTGTCAGTTTCATCTTGGCTGATACATAGATCTGGAGATACGGTACTCCATAATCATCCATATCAATCAGCCACGAAAAAGAGGAGAAGAGAGCCCACCACTCGCATTACGATGCAGTGTTTTGCCTAGCCCAGAGAAAGATTCCAGAAGAAAAAGCAAATAAAGTCAAACAGGGGAGCGGTCAGCAGAAAGCCAGAAAGACAGATGAAACAAAGCAAACATGTCTCTCGCACAGCCAGCCCAGTGTCTGCAACAAAGTGATACTTCACTTTTTTTTCTCATTTGATTTGCGAGGATCCGACCCAGAAGCCAGGACCTGTGATGGATCCCCTTTTTTTTCTTTTTCTTGGATTGTTGCTTCATTTTTTGGGAGATGGCGTTATGGTTGTTGACGACTCCAGGGTCTCATTTCTTGTACACGAGGCTGTGTTACTGTACCCGAGTAAGAGTTCGTCATGATGGCCATGGCTTGAAGGAACAATCTACTGTATTGCCAAGGATCCACTCTCACCGTACAGTAGCTGGGCGAAACGATACTCTTACAGCAGTGTATTATAAGCAGGTGCCACAGTGACTCCCACTACACCCACGATTAATGTTTTGACCTCTTGAATATGGTCTTGGCTTTTCAACCTTTTGTCCTTTGGACCTTTGGTCTTTGGAACTTACAAGGGGTCCTCTTGGTCCTTCTCCAAAGTGGCTTAGACTTGACCAGGCTCGTGTCATGTCCCCCCCATATCCCCAACCAATACCGTCAGATGGCCACCCTCCCAGCTCCGCATACTAAGGTCTCGGCAGGCCATTGATACGCCGTCCTCACAAGTAAAAGCCAGAGATTGGCCCATCGTCATTTCCCGCTGAAACAGGGTCGTCTGCTGGCCCGCGTACACTAGCACTGATATGGATCTTGGTGTCTTGGGCAACAATCTACCTTGGCTTTTTTTTTTTCTCAAGACGTTTAGACTCGGTCGGGTTGATCACTCTCCGACCACGTTTTTCTCTCTCTGTTCCTTCATCTGGGGATCCATTCTCCATTCCACTGTGGAGATTTTACGTCCAAAGCGAACAGTTTCATGTCCAAGTTTGGATCACTATTGCGTTGCTGCTCTGCTCTAGCACCGATATTCGGAAGACAGAGAGAAGCCACACTTTTGATGCTCGTCAAGGATTGAACTGACTAATTAAGTAGGTCAATCTGGCAAGATTCTGACACGACAGAAACTAAGCGTGATCAAATGCTGAATCAGTTACGTACGGATATTGATGTCTCTTTGCGGAATAGGAAACCCAAACCGGGTTGAGGTCAAGCGGGCTGTCCACAAAACCCTAATTCTATGTTGTATCGACAGCAATGATGGAACAGCGTAATCTCTCCTGCATGCAGCATTTTCTAGAATGACGGCAGAAGAACTTCAGATCATGTCGGTCATCTCCTTCTTACGTAGCATGTACGGAGTAGGAGGGAGGGAGCTGGAGACTGCAGCAGCAAGCAAACTGGCAGGGGAACCAAGAGTGCAATTTGCTGAAACAGGGCCTTATTTTTGGCTACACTCCAGTCCAGTGAATCGTTGATGGAATGACTTTTTAGCCCCAGCCGAGTTTTTTCTTTAATGGTGTCTGTCGGTGTCGGTGTCGCTGACTTGACTTTACTTGGTAGCCCCGTTACGACCCAGACTCGGCTGGGTCACAGCACAATGAGAGTAGCCCCCAAAGAGAAGCAGGCTATCGAGGATTCAGTAAGTGCAGTACACTCACGCTTAAACACCAAGGTCTGTGGCGTCGCATTGTTTGTTTTCCAGGCATTTGATGTCTATTGTATCAGAATATGTATGTACCTGATGATCCATTCTCCCCTGAAATATCCAAATGCCGGAATAGTAGATCATCGTCAGGTACGTCACGTCAAGATGCTCGACCCGCATAGCATAGTCTAGAGATGGACCATCCGTTTTTGAACAGAATTGGCAGACGAGGCAGAATTTGGCGAATGACGTTCCTGAAACGGCGTTGGTGGTGGACAAGGACTTCCCCTGTTGATGGAGTCACTAGTCTTGAGACTAGCCAGGACATGGATTGAATCAACGTGGACCGACCAAGAGCGATCACTCCGGCAAGCCCGTTATAATGTCTCACACAAGTCCAGGGATTCGATGAAGGCTTCTAGAAGGACTTTCTCTTGCTCTTTCCCTCTTTCTTCCTGATCTCTGACTGACTCTCTTTCGCTCCTTCCCTCCCCTGCACTTGCACGCATACCATACCTTCCTCACTTCACTGCCTGCTACTGCCTGCTCGCCGCTCCCTTTCCTTCTTCCATACATTCGCCCCTCTCTTCCTCTCTCCCAGTCGAGTAAAGTACAGTACTTACTCTCTTAATCCCCATCTCAAACAAGGACCCTTGCGTGTCTCTTCTGTTCGTCTTTTTACTCTAATTGATGTTGTCTCGCCTTTGTTTTAATCCGCCCTCATACCCACAAAGTTACCGCTATCACATCACATTCCAAGACTTTCTTGGTTCATAATCACGACTCAACGACCCAACTATCACATACTAATCGTCGCGGGCTGTCGATTTCCCCTCGTTTCGCTTTCAATCGACTCGAATCGACTCGACTCTCTTCCATCGACGCTCCTTGGATCACGCTTATCGCCAGTCTTACACGACATCTCAACCGACTTCGACTCAACTTGATGATAGTCACACCAACAGCGACTGTCTATTATTGCTGACATTAATTAACTCTGTCACACGGGTCGCCAACGATAGTTGATCCAGCGCTCAGTGCGCGTTATCGCCTCGACGATTGAGCCTTGGACTTCCACAATCACAACCACACAACATGTTTCCTTTCCCAGGACAGGATGAGCCTGTGAGGCCGCTATCTGAAGAGGATCAGCAGATCCTCTTGGGTCTTACCCGTCGCTACGGCGTCTCCAGCCTAGTCTGCGCGCTCACCGGTCTCGGTGCTTCATGTGAGTGATTTCAATTACATCTCAAAATGTAGACCCTCTAACATTAAATAGCACGAGCCTCCACCTTTTCAGCATCCACACTACTCAGCAACACCAGCGCGCCTTCATTATCATGGAGCAACTCTGATGCTTCTCACGCGCGATCCGATGCCGCTTCTATCCGAACACAATCGACATGGCAGGACAATGCCGGCGACGTTCCCTCGATTCATGATGGTGAAGTCGGTAAAGTTACCGATCGTACATGGCTCGACTCGCCAAACCTCATGCAGTCACCCATTCCTTCATGCGATGTCACCTCTCACCCATCGCCCCGGCACGTCACACCAACCTCAAAGAAATACCAGTGCCCCATGTGTTTCTTGGACAACAACCCCGTTGGTTTCGGCAGGAAGAGCGATTTCAAGAAGCATCTTTACAACTTCCACGGTGCTGATGTGACTTGGCTGTGCAAGACCAAGGGCTGCCATCTTTCTTTTGCTACCGAACGCGCCTACAGCACACACGCCAAGGAGGCACACCGCATGGATGCTCTTCCCAACAGTTCAGCAAAGACAGAGTTGTGCCCCCAGGTTGTCTTTGGCTGCGGTTTCGGTAGCTGCAAGGACCGTGTCTTCGAGGCTCCCACTGGCGAGCAAGCATCTGCCAGTCGCGACAAGTACTTTGAGCATATCGCCAAGCATTTCGAGGACGGATTTGATGTGAACAACTGGGAGTACAAGGTTCAACTGCACAACTTGATGCGTCAGTCCAAGGTCAAGTCTATCTGGAAGACTTGCATCTGGCCCAAGGAGAAGAGACAGCAACTCACATGGCGTCCTCGTTCTTCTGGCGACCTTAAGCGTATGCTCGAGGCTCGTCACCTTGGTGAAGACATTTCTACTCTGGTTCGCCTAGCTTTCATCCTTGGCACATCTCCATTCACCAACCCTACTACACCGCCACCAAGTGAAATTGACCTACAGTTCTCTCTACCGTTCCGATCTCAATGCTTGGCGGATGCAGTCGGCCACGGAGAAGGCGTGCAGATGAAGACAGAGGATATCAGTGAGATGAACACACCGATGGTCACTGTCACGAAGCAGGCCCCCACAACACCACAGCCACCTTCTTTCACTGCCAGACGTATCAAGCAGGAGACTAGACCATCAACGCCAGTGGACAGCATCCCCGAGCCTATGGTTCGAGATGATCTCACAGCCGGCCCTCATCCAGGAACGCCTTTCCCCATTCCTAATGAGCATGTCTGGCCTGTCGATGCACCCAAATTCGCACCTGATCAGATGAACACTTTCGCGGATGCTTCCATGACCTACATCCTTCCAGGTTCCGAGCTGCCTCAACAGCAATGGGACATGACTGGCATGCAGCAGCACTTCCCTCAGCAGGACACTGTCATGGGTAATGTGTACATGCCTCCTCAGCAACCACAACAACCTGTGGCTGCCCGCCCCGCCACTCCTATTCCTACAAAGCGACCCGGATCTTGGGGCAAGCGATTGAGCCTCGAGAACCTCCGCCCAAAGAAGAAGACGAGCGTTTACGGCAGCCCTGCTTCTGAGCACGAGGCTGTCCCTCCTGTACCAGCTATGTACGCCGACATGATGCATGCGACTGTACCTACGTCTATGCCTGCGGGTTACGAACTGCCGATGCGAATGGGCCACCCCCAGCAGGGATACACATCAAACCCTGGCTTCATGCCCCAACATCAACACCAACAGCAACAGCAGTTTGGCTCACCCACAAGCTTCTACTTGGACGACGGCGACATGAGACTATAAGGCGTTTTAATCTCGGAACGGAAAAGCATTTTTTTTTTTTTTTTGAGCATCATGATTTCATTTCACTGCCTTGCATTATCATATATCTGTACTAATAATCATTCCGTACACGGGCTAAAGAGGAGGACGAGGAACTTTACGACAGGATACCCCATCCTCTACATGACGATCTGAACTTTCTCTTATTACCCATTTCCTTGTTTGTTCTTGGATACATCTCAGCATTTGAGCCAACACATACCTATTTCCTTTTTCAAATATTTTTGTCATTTTGTATTTTTGTTTTGTGATACCACGGTGTTGAAGAAGGATGGAATGGGACGAGACAGGAAACCAAAGCCACGCATGCTGCAAAGTCACAGAATTGTTATTTGCAGCTTTTATTTCCCCTTTGTTTTTCTACCTGTTTGAATATTGCATCTTTCGGGCGGTTATGCGAGGATCATTATACCGGGATGGCAGATACCCCATTGTAAGCCAGATATATTCTTTGGCGGGATACAAATGATAGATAGGAAGTCTGCATGTCAGCGAATAACATGAAATAATACAAAGTTTAAACAAAACATTTGGCCCTGGACAATGCGATGTGACTGATGAATTGTGTCTGAGCTACTCGAGTATAATGTTTGCCAGAGACCCAAGACAGCTGCCCTCCCATGCCGACATTGTTGACACTACCCGCCATTCTTCTATTTCTTCTCAGAAGCTAAGCATGTTAGTTAAATATTCGACAAGCACTGACACGACATACTCTGATTCTTCTCAACATATGCCAAGCCCCGAGCCCAGCTCTCATCAGTGACCGGTTCCCCCTCGAAGGGGAGGTCCTTCTCATGCCGGGCGATTTCTTCCATGGTCATGGTACCGCCTGGGAGACCTGGGCCATGGGGCCGCAGGAGTGGTCTCAGAAGGCGTTCCCAGTGTCGATCCATTCTCTGGCGGCGGCACTGTGGGCAGTCGGGCATCTTGGCGGCGACGGTGGTGGTTGCGGAGAAGATTTTGTGCAGGCCTATCGCGAGATGCTTTCAGAGATAGATGTGTGAAGAGGGGAAGTTTCGGGGAGGAGGAGAGAAGAGCTCTGAGATTAATTGGGTTGATTGAGCTTGCTGTTGCCTTGACACTGGTTCATATATTCTGCCAATTGGCTGACACTGATTCACTGAGCTAAGAGTCGCATGCGCTACAGCTTGATAACCAAGACGTTTGTTGTATTTTACTGCTATGACACTGCTATGTTCTGCTACAAGAGTAGCCTTCTGGTATATGAATATGAAACATCCTGTCAAATCGTGTCTTTCCTAATCCTCAGTTGGCCCATTCTCGCTCGCCTCCAGTCTGTCCCTTTACTTCGCAGGTTAGAGCTGCCTTTTTGACTGCGTGCTATCTGTGATGGTAAAAACACAACTATCTATCTTCTCCGCCTTGCATATCTCATGGTCTCTTAATCGCCAACGCCTCATCCTCCCTACTCCGATCATGGAGGCTGCCCATCCTAAGTTTCCTCTTTCCTCTCACTACACCTCTTTACGAGGGACAACGTGGTTACAGAACCGTAAGATCGTGCTATCTTCACTGTCCTAAAGAAACCCTTGATATGCGTCCGGTCCTTCTTTTGAACAGTCTTGGCGTGAAGGTCATCTGCGTATGGTCTCGCTTCCACCTTGAGTGCTCAAAAGCTTACAGTTGGCACCTCAGTTAGAATATAAGGCGGAGGAGTTGCTCATCAGGTAAAACAAAAGGGCGATACTCTGGATCTACAAGCCTTTCTTATACGATATCGTGCCCTCTTATCTGATCGTAATAGCCTGATGAGTTGCACTCGCACTTGTCGATTGTTCATTATGGTCCAATTGACAGTTCCAAGTGACAGTCTCTGGGGCATGCTGCTTGAGATGATTTGTTTGACCACTCAACACCTGTCTGACAGTTCCGCTTAAACATGCCCCTTGAGCACGAATACTACACCCTACCTACTAAGGTTCCTTGGCGAAATGGTCTCTTTGGCGATATATATCCGCATTGAGATGATAAAACAATAGGTTTGACCTTGGCACGTCAGCCTGAACACAACCGATCTTTAATTTAGTCATGTACCATAGCGTTACAGGAGCATTCATATGACCCGATTATTACGTCCATAGCTGCCATTGTTTGCGATCTTATGACTCATAATGGGGGACATTGCCATGCGTGATCTGACAAGGAAGCCTGGCAGTGCCTCGGACCTACTTGGTGCAAATTGACTGGCTCGCTTCTTTTGATACTTAGCTATATATATCAAAATATGCAGTCATATTCCAACAGCTCAAGGAAAGCAGCTTGGCGCAGTGGAAGCGCGGTATGTCTCTACTCCACCTACGAAACAATACCAGAGTACTAACTCATTACAGCCGGGCTCATAACCCGGAGGTCACTGGATCGAAACCAGTAGCTGCTATGAAGCTATATTTTTTTGCAGTTTGCTCTGTTGATGCCTACCTGCATCGATAAGCGTTAAGCCCAAGATGTCTTCAGGTGGCTATCACTGCATGCACACTTGACTTTTTGCATCTATCCCTGACTTGCTTAAATACGAAGGGAAAAAAATACTTATAAACACTCAATTATCGGATATGATATATCTTTCTTCCTAATCATAAACGCTTGCTCATGCCACTCAAATTCGACTTGTGTGCGTCCGGTCCTTCGGGGGGCACAAGTGGGCCCACGGCATCGGCCCCGAAGCGAGGATCCACCCGGTGCTCCGGATTTGAATCATGGACATCAGGAAGACTGAGGGCTTTACTATCTTCACGACTCGTGAAATGAAGTGTAGTGCCATCGTGGCGTCATGTAGAGCATTGATGATACTTTCACTGTCGGCTCTCTTGTGAAAGCAGCTGTCTTTGTCAAATGAGGACAATAAGATATTTCATATCCCACAGTCAACCAAGTCCATGCCAAGGAGAACTCATATGTGTTTAAACCATATTGAAATCAGATAAAGTCCCCAGCATCATGTCTTCCCCAAGTTATGACGAGAATACATCCAATCCGATCGTGAGTCCACCGGATACTGCCCTCTCTGTGGTTCAGAACACCACTCCCGAACACAACTTGTTCTAGCTCAGAGCGGCTTCCTGTTACACCAGAAACTGTCGCCTCTGTTAATTAGAGTTCAAGTATATATTTCGCACGTCTTCCATCTGATTGTCATAGACATGGAAGTAAATTAATCCTGAGCTTTATAGATGGCCGCGGCTGATTGGTTGGCAATCCCAAATTTTATTGACCAGGCGTAATGCATTTCGAAAGGAAAGGCGAGTTTGATACCGTTGCAAATGTACACGGAGAGCGAAGGAGGTGCCCCGGAAGGTAAGAACAGGCCTGGCGTCTTTTTGAGAATGGTGAGAGGGAGCCATGAAAGCAACGGCGGGCCTGCTTCTGGCGTTGTAGCTGGAATGGGGAAGACAAAAGGATCTTGCGGCTCCGAAGGCCGCGACACCTCTTCGCCAGAGACGTAGAAGGAGGAGGCGGAGAGTGGGAGGGAGGAGGAGGAGAGTCGGCGGCGGCGGCTGAGGGTGTGGATGGCCGAGATTGCTCTGTGGCCGGCTCCCTTTGAAAGGGCGCCCTTTCTCGTGATGGTTGAAAAGGCGTTCGACAGCTAATGAAAACCCAATGTCAATTCCTTTCTTGTCATGTGGGCTCAGAAAGACCACTTACATATCCTGAAATGGTGCTAGGAAGACTCGAGACGTGCAAGTCTACTAAACATCGCCGAACTAAAGCAGTTAGTACAATAATCTCCGTAGAGATGTAACATGTTACTACCGGAGAAGGGGTTTCCAGATTCACTTCATGCTTTGACCTGTGTCTTTCTTAAAGGCTCCCGGGAGAGCAATGAAAGCAAAGGCGGGCCTGACCAAAAGAAAGAGAAAAACCCCGCCTGAGACGTGGAGGACAAAAGGATCTTGGGACCCCTGAGGTCACGGCGCCTCTTCGCCGGATTCGTAAAGAAAGGAGGAGGAGGAG